>JAARMF010000492.1:0-35047 GCA_022844705.1 Toxascaris leonina | reverse complement strand
CCCCCCCCCCCACAGGACTCAATCAGCAAAACACCATCCATAAGACACACCCATGTTGCATCGTCAATACGTTCTAATCGCTAAAATCTGCAATATTACAGAGACAAGCCGAATATTCTCAACGACTTACAATAGCCGACAGATGTTCGCTCACTGCTGCAGCCTTCTGAAAACACATTGCTTGTTTTAACTGAGTGAAACAGCATCATCTCTCATACTGCACACTTAAAGCAATTGGCTTCACAGTGCAAAGGAAAACTCGAACGCAGGTGGATATGTATATAGCGTTCATCAACGACCAACTCTCGTTATTCCTCGACATAAGACGAGAAACAAAGACTCGAAGTAAAGCGTTTCCTGTCAAGCCAAATGATAAAACCAAACGCGAAGCGCTGTTCACTTTCCACATCAGCTCTCATATCAAACACCTCATAATCTAACTCAACACTTCCCAGTAATATGAACCGATGAAGCATCACAGCTATTTCTAAGTTCCGAAGAGGGGAACAAATTCATTGCAAGCACAGCTAAACTGAAGAACACTTCAGTCGTAATCAATGGAAAAGTGCGTCATAGCAGCCTAAATGCACATTTCGTATTTCCTCTCACACGCGCATACTGTTCTTCACAAATTGCCCACTAAACTTAATAAGAAATGCAAAAAATGCCCTCCTATTTCAACTATTCTAGAAGACCACAAAGACATTTCCTACAAAAGACGACTCACTCTCATGCAACCCGACCGATGCCACGATGCGAAGTTCATACCATCAACGAGTTCAAGAAATAGGCATATTTCAAGCTGACTATCCTATCATAAGATTTCACAAATCAACTCGAATGTTACGACATGAGGTCACCCCAAAAGCTGCAACGACAGAAGAGAAGATACAGTAGAAACCAGAAACAATAAGAAAGGATGCTAGTGAATCAACAGAAGGATTGCATACCCTGATGGAATACTTTGAGATGAAACACTAGAAAGATCAAATACCTTGAAAGGACTGGATATAGAAGGATTTCTAGCATGACGCCCAGCACCAGCAATATGAGCCAAGTATTGGATCACTTTCTTTGTGTTCTCAGTCTTGCCCGCGCCCGACTCGCCCGTACATAATATCGACTGATCTTCATGCTCTGAAAATCAAAATCACTGAAAATCAACTGAAAACCACAAAAAGCGCCAAAAAAACTCGCCGGAGACGGCTGATTGAATGCATATAAAAATTATGTCATATCATTTGTGATCGCTATAAAAAAACCTCTCCATTCTCAAAAATGATTAGTTATTGCTCCAATACAACAAAAACCTCGAGATTTATAGTACTCCGAAAGGTCCTCAACTAATTTCTAAAACTTATCTACTTGCCTCTCGCTTCAACATATATTCTATACAGCTGAAAATTTGTGTCCAAACTCAATGCCATTTGAGTATTTGGAAGGGCTCTTTTAAGTCATTTTATTAGAAAAGATCCATGATCGTTGTTACACAAAAAAGCACAAAACACTGCTTCCTATAGCCGGTTCAATTCAAACATTCCCAGCAAATGGAACATCTTTTCGGGCCCTGTCCACAGCCCCTACTAGCTCGAAATATCATCTAAAACGCAGTACACTGCAAGTCTGGAGTGGAAAAAATAGAAAAACGAAACAACTTCCAAAAACCCAACGATGTAACATATTGCGATAGGCCGTATCCGTGACCGCGAAAACGTGTGGAGGTACTTCGTGACGCTTTCTACCACGATAGCGCTCAATAACCGCCTCCGAATAGATCAACGGCATTCGTTTATATGGATTGACGACAACACAGAAAAGACCCGAATAGGTCTGAAAGGATTGTTCAGCAAAGAAATGTCTTGCAAATATGATATATGCATCGAAAGAATAAAGCGGAGCGAACAAATGCATTTCTAACATTTCGTTAACCACAACAACAACCCCTTCCCTAATTCAAATGAGGCTTGACGCTTACTAACAACCCCTCCCCCCCCCCCCCCTCTTCTAAAATCCTCATCTTCTGATTACCACTGTCGCTGCTGCTACGACAGCTGAAAAAGAAAGCATCGAAAGCACTAAACCATCACACAATTTCGTCTGTAGCATAGTTAGAGCCCAAGTGACGAATCTCTTCAAAGCATGCACTTCATTGTGCACTTCATTATGAAAAAAATTACAAACATCACTTTGAGAGCGCTAAATGAGACAATAAGCTATTATTCTCAACCTGCCCTATTTCACTAAACCGTGCCAGACCTTACCCTTTATTCTAATGCGATGAGCTGACTCTGGCTGCCATCAAGCTACCATCTCTTACCCACATCAAATGGCGAAAGGCTAAAAGCACTTCCACGTGACCATAAATCAAAATTCAGCATCGGTCCTAGGCACCGATCAGGTTTAACTCACAGCCCATTTGTTGCTTTCAATCCTACAATACAATTTTTTCTAGATTCTTCAAGAATTATCGGAAATTGAAGAACCTTTCACATCCCTATATTGTCTAGAGCGAGTGTGCTAAAATAATGATTGTATGTAGGGCAACCGATACCCATTCCCCCAAGCACAAACTACCAAACTGTTGTTTCAAACAAACGCTATGTGGGCATAAGACCAACTCCTTTGAAGTAACTTTCAGCGGGTCATGAAGCGGCTAAGCGACTTGAAGAATTCATCGAAAGGTGATGCTCAATGGCCCACAGCCTACTCAGCCAATGTGGCACGCAGACCTAGGAAGAAAAATATCGCCTACATGAAGTTGACTTCAAAAAACTGTACCCCAAAAAAAAAAGAAAGAACCCTGCATAATGACGTCTTCAAAGCCTTCATCTACGTTTTTTTTCTTTTCCTTAATATCTGCCTTATCGAGTTACCTCACTTCTTTCATGAATTTCTGCGCTGGTCTCCGCTCCACACTCGATTCAGTAAGGCAAGAAAGGAGTTAGGAGGGTAGGAAGGGGAGGAAGGAGAGAGCTAAGTGGGTAGTAAAAGAACATATGAACATATTTACACCAAAAACACATAGCCGGAATGCGAAAACAATGTAAACAAAACCTTACATATATAAGCGAGGAATAGTAGCGCTGGCGGAGATTGTGCAACACCGACGCCTCGTTGAGACAGGATAGCGAGGACATGTCCTCAACCTTGTCAAATTTCGGTGGATTTGCAGTTTGCACATCCTCCCTTCCAATCGTCACCTCTTTGCCCGTTTCAACCACTCTCACAAGCAAACATTCCCCGGACAACTCCTGAAGATTCTGTGCTTTCCAAGAAGGTGAAGTTTGCATTCGAAATGCATTCTGCCAATAGTCTATTCTACACATTAGAAACTACAGCAGTTGTTGACATCTTCACAACAAAAATTTTTTGAGTCTTGCTAAGTTATATGACGATCTAAATCATTTGATGCAACAACTGCATTATAAGAATAATGGCTCTGCTGATCCTACGACATAAGCTGCCGCAAACCCGTTTCCTGCACACTAACTATACAGCAGATGAGAGGGTGGAGAAGTGTTATAGATTCTGAGGTGATGTGAGAGAGAAAAGCAGAATCTAAACACTTTTTCCATTAAACTTCATTGAGATTCCTCCTTTAAAACCATCGGCTGAAAATAACAGCCTTTATAATATGTTGCGATGGCGATCAATTTTTTACAGAGTATATGAAACAGTTACTGATTACGAATGCAAGAAGTGTTGCCAAATAGTGTAAATGTGAGAAGGATAAAGAACTGGCTGACAAGGCTTCGTACCACCCACCACAAGCAATCGCTATCGTACCACTCCTTCAAGATCATAGAAAAGAAAGAATCCTTCGAATTCTGTCTTCATCTAACAAGGATATACCCATCCATAATGTTATTTGATCCGCCTATGGCTTAAAGCGCTCAACATGCACGATACCATCACTAAAAATTCCAACGCTTCGAAAATAGCACTTTCTGGAGATTCGATATATAAAACTGCCAATAACGAAACAAACTGGAATGGCGAACAACATTTTCCACGATGGCATAACCCACCCATCCACTGCATCAACAGACGTTCAGCTGCTTCGAACGTAACACTCCCACGGAATGAGTATCACGCAAATTGCTCCGTTGTCTCATGTGCATAAATTTTCACCAGCAATGGTCTTGTCAGTACCAACTTTGTCGCACAACAAATCGATCCACTCAAAAAAGGGTCTCATTGACCTCGCCCTTTCACTTGGGACGTATCAACAGCCAGCGTCGACAATGGAATAAAAAACAACACAGAAAGTATATTGACATAATAAAATAGAACTTCTCGCGTTAATTTAACATCTAGCTTACGCAGGAAGAGGCAAAAGAAAGGGTGAGTTACCTTTATGATGGAGCCGAGGAGGAATCCTTCCTTTCTGTCAGGGATCCACACATAGCGCTTTTCTGCCCACTCGGTTTGAAGAGCTGGATCTGCGAGTCCGATACGTTTGACGGTCAGATATTGCAGATCACCGTCCGTCTGATCCAACGCGGGGGGCGGATGGAACATGCTCCAACCCCTAAAGTCCCTCCACGTTCACTTTTTCAATAAGTGCTTCCAGCAAACGCATGACCCTCACCCTTTTTCGACTATAAGAGGACTGAATGAAAAGTGCTTATTGCGTTTCATAGGCAAGCAATTCTTAATGCTTAAATACGCCACTTTTCCTAACCCGGTCAGGAAAATATCACCACTCCTTATCAGTGCCTCAAGCACTTTTCAACTCCTGATATCACAGGAAACAAAGTGATAGAAGTAAACACTGCCAATAAAATGATGTGAGCCATAGAAAAATTCACGTTTTCAGAGGTGCTTGGTGTGCTCAGTGTCCGCATCATCTCCTGTTCTATTTGTTTCCTCCCTGTGTTCCAGCAACAATTCTCACACACTCTCGAGGGTTTAAATCAAATGCATCGCCCTCTTTTTGACCTTTCAAAAAATTCATTCATCAACTAACATATGAACAATATTGTGGCTCTAAGCATCACTTGCAAACACTATGCATCGTCCTGATAGGAATGGACACAAGAAGCACTGAACAAGCCAGACGCTATCAATGAACCACTTTCTATATTTTCACTATCTTTTGCGAGACCACCCTACCCACCATCACAGTAAAACGAAGGGATAAAGCGACTATCACAGATGCGTGGCAAACCAACGGATAAGTGTCGCGGATTTCCACAGGAAAAGCTTTTCACCTACGATCGCAAGAATTACAAAACCCTTGCCGCAACAAGCTGTAAATGCGGAAACGTCGGCTCGTACTTACTTCCAGTACAGTCATAGTCCTAAGTTACGATCAATGCTGCTTCTGCAACGGGTAACGCTGAAGGCAGGGCTATCGCAAACACGAACTTTCTTTTGTATAAAAATACATATTTTTATTACTCTTTTTATTAATCTCAACATAAAAGTTAATAATCAAACGAAACTAAAAGGCACCGAAAACCTTTCTCCTTCGCCCACGCTCAGTCCTGCGAGCAACGAAGCAACCACTCACCGGCGAGAAACCGTCCACAACGGCCCGAGGGACGTTCTCTACGTTCAAAAGAACACAATTGCTGTGTTGGCTTGATGCCCTAATCCCGCTTATATACAACGGGGAATACAATTCCCATTATTCAAATGAATATGACATTTTGCAGAATTTGAATGTCAAAAATTTGCGAATTCAATCGAGGATGGACGCAGTGCTACATGTGCCACGATTTACAGCGTCGAAAGATAACATTGAAAAATATTTTTTGACGAGCTGTGAAGTCTCAAATGAGCGCAAGCATAACTTGTGTTTATTTGAGTTTTCGATGAAGCAAACGCATTGCTAACTACAAAATTTACATCCAATAGCAAGAAGAGGGAAATGACATGGCCTGCGTCGATCGCTTCTCATATATGGCAACAACCTACGAAAAAGAAATATGTGCACCGATCCGCTCAGAAATTAACCCACTTCACCGGTCGTACGAACATCGACGGTTACTACCCACCGTTCCTCACCACCCGACTCATCCCAAAAACGCTCTCAATCTATCCCATTCACATTCCCCCGACTGAGATTCGAAATTCCAGAGAATTCCAGATGTTGTCAGATGGACAAATTAAATTTCCCTGAATGAGGTTCGCAAATTTCAAGTCTCCCGCGTCAGGGTCAGCGATCGCTTGATACATAGAGGGGGGAACTGCATTATTGTTCGACTGTTTCACATGAGGTGCGCAGTGTCGACAGATTTAAGTTTGGTGGTCGTGAATCAGAAAGTGAAGGCAGTTTTGAGCTGTTCCCATCCAGGTCCAGACTTTTCGGATGAACCCGAACAATCCGAACCTCGACACTCATTGCTGGGGTCGTTGGACAGGCTCGGCTTCTATACTTAAGTTCGGCACTCTGGAATAAGCCCACCCAACAAAGCCCTTATTCACAGATTGCAACCGTTTTGGCTGTGCTGGCTTAGGGATCGAAAGGTATCAAGTTTGGACTGTTTCACTAATGGCGCCAAATTGAAATGCAAGGATCGAACACGTTCAGTGATGTGAACAGTGAATGTTACTGTGTCATTTACTCAACTCTCGTCTGCTTCAATGACATAACTTCGAGCCGGGGTGTACACTTGAATGAGTTGTAATTTCAGCCATTTCCTGGAAGCATCCAGTGTAACTGAAAAGCTCAAAAGATCGAACAATAACGGTCACCGTTCCAGTGAACTGGTATTCCCATCGGTTAACAAACCCCGGGTCACTAATAGTTCTGCCATCCGAAAATAGCAACACCTGTTGCAACCGCTGCAACTATTGACCTCCCCCTCGCTTCTTCTCTTCCTCTCCCCATCATCGCTGTTAATTTTGCCATGAGCTCACAGAAGGCCATGTATCCGTTGGGAAGCCACGTTTATACGAACCTCGTATTGCTTACTTATTTATTTTATATTCAGCTTTTCCATTCATCACCTCTTTAATTGATGCAATCCCATAATTGCTCTCATTCATCTGTAGAGGTAAAGTTCTACGTTCTGATTGATTCGCATCTACGTTGTCGTCACTTCCGTTTCTTTCCCACTTCTTATGCATCATATACGCAATATGTCATACAAAAAATTATTTATTTCAACATTCGAATAATTGGATGGAATCGACATAATTCATACAAAATTAATAAAACGATTGTATTGGACAGTCGTTCGTTGATAACAATTAAAAAGTAAAGTAAACGAATAATCACCAAAACAAACAATTTGCACATCACCAATTTAAGGTATCTACGTAGTGTTTTACTCGGCGAAAATTTATTGTCCATATATGTGGGTCGATCTCATTTGCCAGCCGGTTTTCAACGAGGTCTTTCTCTTCGATATTCCGGAGGTGACATGTAAAATTAAATCTCAGCTAAAAATAGAGCGAAAACTTCTCAAAACAATAGAATATCTCAACCCGCACTCCAATTGCATAGGATTCAATTCGACCTGCGGTTACCTGCTTCAGTCATCGTGCCCATAAGAAAATCAAACCACATTTCAGAGGTTATCAGTGGTGAAATCATTGAGAGGCACTCACTGCCGTCACTTTTCAAAATCAACACCACCGTTTACCTTCAACTCGAAAACATATCAAGTAATGAACATCTCAGGAATGCTTCATCCGAAAATATTCACTGCGATTGTTCCTTTTTGCTTTGCATTCATATTCAATATCAATCGGCATAAACCGCCTCGATCGTTTCACAAACTGAGATAAGGCACAGAAATCGCTATCACGAGGGCAACCCTTTGTAAGTCGAGTTATGGTACGGTATTTATGATGGAATGCGCTATGAAACAGTATCTGAAATATATGTAATATATCATCACTACTAACCACGCAACATAATATTATTCATTTGCGTGCTAGCACAGAGTTGAATATGAAGATGAGGGGCAATGTGATGAAAGGAGGGGAAGAGGACTGTCGCTGGGTGCTGATGGAATGCGCCGTCAGAAAGGTTGTGGAGGGCAGGAGGGCTCGGGGAGAAAGGGGGAGCGGGGAGGACGAGAAGGTACTGATCGTTTGTGCTAACGAAGAACAGCCAAACATTTCCACATTTCTCGTATGGCTATATTCACATATTGGTTTAACAACTGTAAAATGTGCACTTGGGAACTTCACCCTGCAGCTCTTTGGGAACTTTCGAGACTCTCTGAGAACTTTTGCAAATTAAAATCACCATGCAAGTCAATTTTCCAACAAAATTCCTATAAAAAAGAACACGTTGTCACGAGAACTTGCGTGATTTGAATTTTTGGAAGGTATCGCGCAAGTGTGAGTATCACTTACCGCTATATTCAAACAACTCATAGGTGACGGATGTTACCTAAATGTATCTTTAATTAAGTGACATAGTATAAGTTTCACAGGTCTTTTTTATGAAATTAGAGACATTTATGGATGCGAGATCGACTTTAGGTGATTAGGGTTTTAACACATTCTGGCATCATCTTTTCGGGACAGAAGAGAACAACTAGAAGTGGAAGGAAAAATTTACATTGCCACAAAAGGGAAATACTGCTGCAAAACTTCATATGCGATTCACAGTTAGGTTTTGAATGCGATCATCGCAAAAATTAATTTTGATCACTGCAGAAATCAAACTCACTATTTGCAATAAAAATGAGTCTCATCATTGCACAAAACTTGGAAGGAAACATTACTGAGTCAAAACGTCTCCATTTCCTTAGTTACTCGCCAATTTAAATCATACGCCTCATATGTACTTCTGCAACTTTTTCTCGCAATATTGGCAAACTTTTTCGAGGATGCATTATGGCGTCTTATCAGCTTGCGTCCTTGCTTGCCAGCGGTTTTTTTTTCACCCCGCGAACCGGAAAGGCTATAGCGACGAAATCCAATGGGTTTAATTTAACTCGAGGAATGATCTCCTAGACCGTCTATCGTTTTGGTCACTGATCCTTGAAAGTTATACACATTTAGAGGTGTCGTGGAATTTGCAAACCATATTTTCCTTTAGAAACAACCATTGAGAAAGGATCAATTCACATCTGGGCATTTGCAATGATTGTCGATCGTTTAGATAAGTGAATTAGTTTGAAACTGTCTTGCAGAGATTTGTACAAACGATCCAGCGTTCCCGATACGATTGCTTCCTCTCCTCCCTTACCGTTGCTTAACGTCACAAATTCTGAATCGGAATTGAACCGATCACCTAATAAATGTTTAAAAGAAATAGCAGCATTTAATAAGACGTTTGCCTGCCTAACCATTTGATTAAATTCAAATATTCCTCACTAGAAATTTGTTTTTATGATCATCACCGACTACAGTAAAAACTTAAAATGCACATTTTAGTCATCTTGACTTCACGTAATCCTTGTGAGTGTGCGCACGTTGAGCTGAAAATTGGGCACAGGGCGAAAGCAGTGCAAAATTTGCTGTCCAGTTTCTGGGGCTAAACGTTTTATAAAGTGAAGTCGTTGGAATACACAACCAAAAATATGCATTTTTCAGTTGTATATTCTCTAAACGCATAAAATCCCCAAATAAGATCGTTTTTCGTGAAAACGTGGAAAACGGAGAAATCAGTAATATTTGGCATGTGCGAGATAATTTGAACGCTGTTTGACCCTTCCCCGACGAAGGACTGTCGAGTTACGTAGAGAAATGAGTGAAGAAAAACTACACGCAAATAGACAATTTGACTGTATCAAATGTGCTTTGCGTTATTTAATTTTGCAAGCTGAATTAACAGATCTAGGTGCAAATAACATCACTTTCTCGATCACTCCTGCCCCTCTCTCCTCTCTCTTTCCCCTTGTTCCTCTCCACTGTTATCCCTAGGAATCATCAACGGGAGATGAAGGTCGCGGATGTTTGTCGCGGAAATGAACATTTTAAACTGCGAAGTGCCATAAAGGTAAAACACATCGCTCTTGTCTAGCCAACCAGCTGAGACCGACATCTCAGAGAGGTTCTGAAGTCAGAGCTTCCACATTCTGAAACATTTGCGTATATAAAGTGAACTGGATCTGATAACATATTAGATGGATCGATCGGATGAATCTTTAGATAATGGCGTGTATTTCGAATATTTTAAGTGAATCTCCTCCCTCTTTCTTAATGACCAACTAAGGATCATCTCTTAACGAATGAGAGTTCTCCCGAGATAACTTAAAGAAGTGAAATCCCTCCGAGTTAGAGTGACAGTTGAATTAAGCGATGAATGTGCATATCAGAGAGTACCTTGACAGCAGGTCCCATATCGGTTCGATTCCAAAGTTCAATAGCGACTGAGGCTGTATAGTGGGGAATGCCTCCTTTGATCACCTCTTCCTCATCACCAAACGTTGTAAGCAATGCGGCTATTGTTGTATCATGCTTGAATCACATCAACTGGTAATATTAATATGACAAAGTAATCAGAGGAACTGGTGAAAATACGACATTTCGGGGGATTTTCCTCAAATGAGTTTGTTCCTAGTGCAAAAACAAGGCTGAGGAAGGGAAGGTAGAGGGTAAAAGGGAAGAGACAAGGATGACTGCTGATTAGCTAAGCTGACAGAAACCATGAAGGTGGAAAATGATCTCATTGGAGGGGCAGGAAGTAAATGTGTGATGGTATCACGATTAAGATTATAGATCTCTGAAAAATGCGATTGCATGCTAAGTATATATATATACATATATATATATATATATATATATATATATATATGCATGCTAAAAAAGGTGAGAAGTTGGCACATGTTGAAGAACTTGGATGGTTCGGAAATAGGAATTCCTGCAGGAAGTAGTCTGTTTTATTGTTGCAAATAGATCTTGGAAGTTATAATGGTTTTCGGAAAAATTGAAGCCTTCTGGAGGCCTTTGCAAAATTGGTTCGCTAAAATACATTGGAGGATATTAAATCTATGCACAAATATGTCCGTGTCTGTCTTTTGAAATCTTTATTAGTTTCCTTCACGTAGGAACAGTTTCTCAACGATGAGAAATATTACGCCAGAAAGCAGTATTTGTCAGACGGTACATCTTGTGTCTGCTAGTTTATGCTCGAAAATCATTGACTGAAGGTAGGCCTCTGAAATTAAATGGATAAATCGCCCACATTTCACGTCCATTCAAAAGCTTCAAAGGAAGTTATATATGTTTGAAACGGAAGAAAACTGTACGCATTCCACACCGGTCGGCCCACGAAAAGAAGGAACCTTTTACGAAGGGATTGCACCAACGGTCGGATGCTATTGTTGTGCATATAGATATCTGCTTAGCAACTTATCAAATCAAATTATTCAGCCGAGATGAATGCAAAACGAACAAGATGACAGCTCCTCCAACAAGCTTCAGTTTTTCCTCTCTTACTGCTGTCTTACACATCTGTTTCTGAAGGACGTGAATATATTGTTGAAGTAAAGCCTCACCGCTGAATACGCATAATACTTCAGCGGTCGAATCCACTTGCAGTCGGCATCTCGCTGATTATTCAAACACTTCATCTTTGTGATCATTTTATCAATCATCGTTTTCAGCAAACTTCCTGAAAAATTTCTCAAATATTAAAGGTGTCCAATATAACGCCAGGTGAGTTCGTTTTTTCTCAGCCACTATCGCATATTTCCATCAATGAGACATCAACTTTGTAACGACCTATCATTGACATAGGGGAACCTTAAAATCGCTCGCGCTTTAACTCACAGAACGAGAGGGAGGGGTGAAGGAAGTGCAAACAAGTGTGGATAAGACCAGTCTCAGGATGCGCAGCGACTGCAACCACAACTCTTAAGAACAAGTACTGCTCAACAAATCACTATCAATGAAGCGAACAATGCTAAGTCACGTATACCAACTGCTTCAATGAGTCAACGTCACTTCTAACATTTTCTTGATTACAAAAGATCAACCAGCAACTGCACCACTTGAGTGTTTCTCGGATCACGTGGTATCACTATGTTCATTGAGTTGAAGTTCACTGAGAAAACAGACGGCACTCTCATTCCTCTTTTGCAAACGAAATGAAACATTTCGGCCGGTATAATCAACAATTACGCAATTCGGCCATTTATACCGTTTATAAACCGAAAATTACCAAAGAAAGCGAAATTTTCGGCCTGCAGTGTTCGGCGTTCTACTTTTTTTGTTTAATCAATTCATCGTAACCACACTTGCATATGATCAAATCTGGAACTTTTATATAGAAATTTGATAGACTGAGCAACGAGAAAAAAGCGATCAAATATGCGTCAAAGAAAACACAACAAACCTCCACGTAATTTGATCACTTCCGGCACATAAGGTTTCGAGATCCCTAATGTGAATTCGTTGCTCAGTTTTGTTAGATTGAGTATTCTTGCTGCAACCCCATCAGTTAGCCAAGCCGGTTGTGTCATATTGTAAATTTTCTGAAAGAAAATCACTGATAAACTGATCACTGCATGGAAATATCGTTTTTAAAGTGGTCAGCAATATTTATAACAAAATGACCACTGACCACAGGTGTCGGTTTTG
The DNA here is from genome assembly GCA_022844705.1 of Toxascaris leonina. Classification (NCBI taxonomy): domain Eukaryota; kingdom Metazoa; phylum Nematoda; class Chromadorea; order Rhabditida; family Ascarididae; genus Toxascaris; species Toxascaris leonina. Next base: position 22,552 of record JAARMF010000492.1, on the reverse strand, counting down.
TAGAAAGAAAAGAACTTGATCGGAGGGCACTCGGATATAATCACGCAACAGCATTTCCCAACCAAACAATATTCCCCAATGCACTATCAATCCTGTAGATATTACCTACCTCCTCAGACATACATCAGCAATAGGAACGCACAGCGAAGAATAGGAAAAGAACGCAGGCAATTCCACATCATAAAAAAAATTCCAAAAAGGCTCTATTTTATTCTTGTACACTTCATTTGCATGAAACTCAACCTCTAGCCTACCCACAGCACCTATGCAACTACAGCAGACTCCAACCGTTGAAACTATCACAATAATTACACTCGACCACCTACGCAAAAATTACTGCAGTAATTAGAGTAGACCTCCAACGGTGCATTTGAATACTTTTAACATTTATTTTGCGAAAAGATTATTAAATGGAAACAAAACCTCAATCTGCAAAGGTAAAAATTATGAATGTGAGTGGAAAACGATTAATAAATTCGATTTGTTTTTAAACTAAAAATTTTTGCGAAAAGTGAATTATTACCTCAATCGTGTGAATGTCATTGATAATATACACATTTGTGAGGTTGACTGGCATGCCTGTCTTGTTGGAAAGAAAGTCGAAGAATGCCTATAACTGAAAGCTTTTCTGCTCTTCTAAATGAAACACTTAACCCTCGGTGAACGAAGTCACGACTAATTTTTATGGGAATTAAATATGAGACAGGAATTGAATTAGAGCTACGAATAAAATTCGTCTTTACGTGAAATCAATACGGAACATAAGTCAGAATTAACTATGCAAAAATCATTATTCGTCAAGAAAGTGAAAGGAACGATGAGTTATAAGACGAAGTATTGTTTTAAAGTCATACAATGGGTGCAGTATTGTTGAGTTGTCACCGAATGCCCTCAGGGTCGTTTACAATGCAATCTCACTCTCTAACAATTTCAGAAAAGCTGCGACTTCAGTAGCGCTTGTGCAGATTTTTCATGAAAAATTGTTGTATTCGCTGCTTGTCGCAACGCAACCATCGCATGATATGCGCGAATTTTTTTGCACATTCAAATATCGACGCCTTTTTTCTGAGTCGAACGAATCAATTTAAAACTGTGCATAACCCTTTCAGCGTTGTGCATTATAGCCTCTGAGAAAGTGCAAAGAAACGTTTCAAACTGATTTAGAAAGCGTTCTGAGACTTACAAATTAGCACAGATTCGAGAAAAATTCTACCACAAAACTTCCACGTATGCGTCTGTTTTCATATTTCCAAGTCAATGGTACAATCCCCCATCAAACCAATGCTCATAAAACCTGGTCTCATTGACTGATTATTCGTGTCATTGGTAGAGCATCAGGATAGCAGTTGGTGGAAAACCAGCAAGTGGGGGGAGAAATTTTTGTGTGCGATGGTCTGCTGCCCGAACTCCCTTACAGATTCAAAAACATCAAAGGAGAACAGTGGCTACCAGATAGCATCACTCTGGTGTCATCACATCGGGAGGTGAAAAGGATAAAAATAAACAAATGCGCCTACGCAGAAAAATACATACGAGCACAGACACGCGAGTCACATGCATCCGCATGGAAACACGTGCGTAGACACAGACCGACATGCACGGACACAGATATATAATTTCGATTACAGCAAGTTTCCAATTTCTTATGCGTCAAATAACAGCAGGGAAGTTTTTATGACGTTTTTTATGGAGACCTATAATATTGACAACAGCCCATTTTCTTTGATCTGCTACGCGAAGAGAAATCTGCAAAATTTTGCTTCCTCTCCTTAAGTTTGCTTACTATTCACAAGCTGAAAATAGTGAATGGATACCCGCATATGTACGCATATTATACTTAGGTACTGGCACACTGATCCTATACACGGATGAACTTATTCCCTAAATTCCAACTGTTTGGTAGTGAAAGACTATCGGCAGTCACAGCCCCACTAAGGATTTTGACTGCAGCATGATGGGGATAGACTGAAGAGGAAAAACGGCAAAAATTTGAAGGTATTTTTCGCTATCTGACGATCTTTCATATCCCCCCCTCCCCCGCCCTCTGCGGAGATCGGATAACCTCACCTACGCTCGTGCCAGCAAAAAAAAAAAAAAAAACTCGCCGAATGGATAAAAAGTCAAGTAAAGTTGGAAAATTTTAAAAGAAAATGAACAAATAGTGCCTCATTCTCGACAGCCACCTTCCGATAGTGTTTGCTAGCACGGATATATTCGTCCAACTGGTTGAGACGAGGACAATTCGCAAATGCATTACCAATCTAAACACTCAGCCATTTAAAATGCGGCAAGAAATATGTGCAGGTAATTATGAAGAACAGGAAAAGGCAACGATTCCCCTCTCATCCCCCTTGCCGTACAAAACCGCTAGCTGTGTGAATTTGCGAGTTCCATGAGCCCGCGTAGTTCTGGCATAAAAAGCAAAGAAAGCGGGATTCTAAAACCGAAACGATGACCAAAAGTGAGATAACGTGAAGGAATAAAAGTGGGTTGTAAATTTCAGCTGCTCGAAGTCTACGGGAAAAATCTTAGGTTTAGTGCATAAACTCAGGCACAGATTCCAGCCTAGGGCCACCTTATTCAGATGATTCGAAAGATCAGTCAGGCGAGGCTTGTAAGAAACTTTGGACCCTTAAAAATATGAGTAGCATCCAATTGCAGAAATGCTTCGGAAGAGACTTTACGATATAAATAAGGCAATATGCGACGACTGAATAAAATCATCAGCACCACAAGCAACAATAAAATGACTGAGCACATGAAATTTTTGTTTGTGCTGCTTCGTTGCAACAAATCTCAAAACCATAAATATGGCATCTCACACTTAGAGTGAGTAACAATTACGGGTCTAGTAGCGGCATATTGCATGCCATACGTGAAAATGCTGTGCTGTATTTACGGAAGTGGATCATTGTGAATGTTATTTTGTAGTGCTGCAATCAATACTACGCCTCAATCATTCCTCCTATTCAACAAATTTGTTCAGTTTGGATGGGAAAATTTTTGCGAATATTTCTTCACATTGAACAACTCGCCAGAAAACATCAACCATATGCAGCGCTGGTTGAAACCACAAAGATTTTTGCCACAGCTCCAACCAATTTAGGTCAAAGATCAAAAATATTTCCGCACACAAAATAATACAATAAAAATAGCGAATGCCAAATGTCTAGTGAAGTAATTAATTTGTACAGCTGTTAACAATACCGTATGACCGCATTCTTCATTCTATCCATGATCAGCAGACGCAAATTCTAATGCATATTAATGGTCGTGTGGGGGATTAATATCTCGGCGTTCCCTTAAATAGTCCCTCAAAATATACAAATATTCTTTCCAAACAGTGATATATCTCACTCAAGCATACGAGGAACAAACTCGAAAAAGCACATACATGATCCGTTTCAAACTCTACCGTATGCACCGGAACTGGTGTCCAATTTGATGGCCAAGTTCCATTCTTAGTTCGTGGATAGTCAGATCCAGGAACGCCAACTGGATACATCCCGGCCATATTTGCCATCGCACTTATTAGCGTTCGATTCACATCTGTGCTACGTATATAAATCTAAAAAATACTAAATGCCTAATAAAAACTAAGATAACTTACCGACGAGAAAGTAAATTTGGTGTTTTTTAAAAACATTCAATAGGAAGTGGAAGCCGTACTCCTGACGCAATAAAGAATTGAGGCCGCTTTTCAAAAAACGTTTCATAAAAAAGATTCACAAATATGCTCAATTACAACGAATTGGGTGAATATTGGGTGTCTTTAAAGCAGTGATCTAATTGTTTAAATATAGCAAATGATTGAGAAAGTAACATATTGCACCGCATCGCCTTAATAACTATGCCATAATTTAGCACTTCAATATATACTCACTCTCGAAAGCAGTACATTTCGTATTGTCCATTCGCGAGTTATTTCTTCAGCCAAACATGGATAAGTGCAAGCCACAAGATGCACGACAACATAGGAATCTCCTCGATTCTGTTCCGTTTTTTTGTAATTTAACTCAAATGCATCGCCATATCCGAAACTGATGAATTATGTAGACCCCTTCCTTTATATGAGTCATTTCCGCTTTGATATATAGAGAATTATGACGTATGCATAAACTAAAGAATCGAATTAAGCACAAATTTATTTGTGATTTGAATTGATGGAATAATTGAATTTGAAACCTGTTGCATTAATAAAAGAATCGATGACCAAGTGATCAATGGACAAAGAATATGATGTGGAAAAGTAAGGCTGAGCAAAAATCACTAAAGTTATTTTGTGGAATATTCGAAGGAAGAGACAACAGAAGCCACTGATGTTTGGTCGAACAAGTGGTCACAAATAATATTCGTCCACTCACTAAAATTCCTCGAAGCGTCACCCAAATCTCGTCTGGTCATCAACCTTCCCTGTGCATTCGACTCTTTTTATGAAAATTATTTCCACCATTAAAAGGCCACATCGTTCATAAACGCAATCGCTTCACACAAATACTCGACAACATATTAAATTGTTTTTTAAAGCTTTAAGCGTCATTTATTGTCTTGTCACTATAGTCAGTTAAGCTTTCGTAATTAAATTATTTCACCGCGACTCTTCAATTTGATATACTCTTATAAAACTTCCTGAAAGCGAGAAATTTAACTACGACTATTGCAGTCAATATTTTACGGTACCATACAACTAGGACAATCGGACGGACAAAAATGACATGTTTTTGAAAGAGATATAAAAGAGATTTTTGAAAGAGAAGATATAAAAATGATGTCACGCCTTGATCACCTGTCATTTCGCATACAGAAATATGCTTGCTGGCTGATCTTTTCTTCAAGCAAAAACTGTCATCCAATTTTTTTGCCACATACTGGGTAATTTTCTCTCAGACGGGAAAGAACAACATCCTTATGGGCAAACCAAACCAGCTATGTGAAATTATTTTATTCTTCCAGCATATTTTACATTGAAGGCCTATAGAGGGCATTTGCACTAAACTAGAGGGGAAGACTTGTTAAATGATTACCAACTTTCGAGAAACGGCATATATTCATTCGAAGAAATTGTGTGGAGGAGAGGTTACAGATAGTAGCCACGGTAACATTAAGTTGAAATTTTGAGGCGATCAAAGAGATATCCCACTTTGGAGCTTGAAAATTATTGAACTAATTTCAGAAATACAACCTAATTTATCAATTAGGCGATCAGTAATGGAAAAGCAGGCAAAAAACGCAAAGGGGATTCTCGCTTCCCGTGATGCAATCATCTCTCTGTTGCGCACTTTTCTCTTCTCCCTCTATCACTCTCTTCTTTCCCTTCGTCTTTAATAAAGATATTTTTGAATAAAACGACAATATTATACCATCTATTTATTGTTTTCATATTCATTGGAAGACACTAAAAATGAAAGTGATGAATGAAGAAACCTCTTTCGCTTTATAGGTTGGTGAAAGGAAAGGTGCATCACCAAGGATGTACCGCTGTCTTATCAAACGTCCCAAAGCATACTGTTGTCTCATTCCAAGCTGAAAAAACAATCAAGATGAGCATTCGACCGTAGAAATTCTTCAGAAGGCAGTCTTCGACCTTCTGCGGCTCACATTCACGATGAGTGGTGTTGATAGGTTATGAGACATGCAGATATGGAATTGAAGAATTCAAGCGATATGTAATGTGATTTCGCATGCCGTAGGTAACATGCAGAAATGTGAGCGGATGGAAAGAGTGGAGTTTAGTAATTACCCGTTTGAGATAATAGCTGAAAATCATCGCACTGCGGTTTATTGCATTTCAGCAGCAGGTTATCGCAATAAATCCTTTAAAATACTCCTGCCAACTTGCGCAAGTAACCCGCACAGATGAACTTCGTAGTGTGAAAAATTGGTCCCCTCCCAACCCCTTCCATCCCTTCAACTTACCCCCCCCCCCCGTACCCGACTCTTTCCTTTACCATACACGATGATTTTCCACAGAGGTAAGCTGTGAGGTGTTAACTTTTATGCTAGGGGTGCTTTCATAGATAAAAGTTCGGTAAATAGTAAACAAATTAAAATAAATAAGAGTATTTAAAAGTCATCAAACCTCAGTTAATTCTCCCCACCCGTGTGGCCAGGCACTCTCTTGGTGAATATCGGTGGGATATGATTGCTCAGGAGCGCGATCGCCGTGTCGCCATAGCTTAAAAAGGGGCACATTAATAGCTCTCTCGAAAAGCAGGCGCCGTGAATAACTAGGTCAATTAGAGTTGACATCCTCACTTGTCACTCGAATCGTCGGTCCCCTCAATATCCGCACAGCAACGTACCACAGACTTAACTGTTTTGTCGATTTCTCGCCGCTGACCTTTGACTTTCTTCAGTCGAACTTCCAGATGAATTTCTATGGGAAATTAGTCAATCAAGCAAACAATCAAATAAAAGGTCACATACTCGTGAGTTATTTGCATCCAGTTTTATCAGCTTAACACCACTAATCACGCAATTGAAGTGAGTAAATCAACAGACAAGCGCATAGGCAGACAGACAGACAAGCAGATGGAGGGGCAGAAGGACACGTTCATATGAGCGGACTTGATAGAACTGAGTAAAAACTCACAAATTACCAGAACATTTAAGAGATCTCTTCGATGACGACACCCTCAAGTTCTGACGAAGGAAGTTGATGAGGAAATCGAGCAACTTGCAGTCCAATTGCCACATCTAATACAGTACTTCCTAGTCGGCAGATTGCTACAGCAAGAACAATCACTCTTATACTTCAGTTTGTGATAACAACAGCGTTCAAAGAAGACGAAGTGCTTACGACTTGCACAAATACTAGTTGGTCTTCAGTCACGAGCAAATCCAGTGATAACCACAAAAATCCGAGATTTAATCTCGTCGTAACGTCGCTGCATGCATTCGCCTTATTTAAAGAATCAACAATGGAATTCCAAAATTGTTTCTATAGTTTCATCAGCATGTGCAACCAGTCATCATGTGATTTTCCTTCTACTGAGGAGACGAAAAGGAATGCAAATAAATGAGAGTGGGAGGAATGAAGTCGAAAACGGTGTGGTTATTGGATGAACAGAGATAACCAGCAAATGAAAATATAATGTGGGAAAATCTGGAAGGAAGTTTTAAACCGGAAGGGAAAAAACGAGAAGCTCAAAAAGAATGGAAAATGCCGAAGTTAAACCGATATTGGCGCAGCAAAAATGGAGTGAATCACTTTTGGCATATTTTTTGAATTTCACCCTTAACTTTTGCAGAATTCCAAAATTACGGAAGCAAAGTTATAAGAACAGTTCCATCAAATGTCGTAAAAAGATGACACATTGACGCAATTTGCGCTTTTCGCAATGCCGCCGATTAAACTTGCACTTCACGTATGTATTCGAATAACTTGATATTAGCGTTGACTGCATGTTTTCTTCTGCTTCCTAATGCAGCCGCCATGATTCTTTACCCCAAGATTAAGTGAGATATATGTTTATTCTCCATTATTGGCCAGCTGCTCATACAGGATTTAATAAACCTTCTCAAGCAAAGAATATACTGAATCATACATCAGTATCGATGGCATTTTCTTGTTAGAAGAAAAGATCATAGAAAAAAGGAAAAATCGCAGTTACAGGTCATATGGTTTAGGAAGGAAACGGTGATATTCTTGAGGAAGTAAAAAAAACGACTTTTTTGGTGAATCTGAGTTTCAATAAATAAACGTCTTGAGTTTCGAAAACGTCTCTGAGAAGTATAATATTGAATTTCTAAGAAACAGAAAGGGGATTATTCAATGTCTGAGATAAGAGGAGGGTAGATTCATCGTTGGACATTTCCTGAAAGTAGAAAAATAGTATTCGAAAGGTGTCATTTCAAGAACTATTAAGAGATGCGATAAGACAGGGAAAAGGTTTATGATATCACATTAACAGTCAAGATCTAGATGGTGGCCATGTAAATGCGTGGTTATTAGACGTCAAACAACTAGCTAAATCGACTGTTATTTATAAGCGCAGATCGTTCAACTTTTCCGACCGCCATTTGTCACATAGGCGCTAAACTTTATGAAGGTATTTCGTAGGTTTAGGGACCCAAAACACGGTTTTTTGAAAAATCGAAGATTTCGGCCATAAAGGCGTCCTTCTCAGAACAGATTTTGAACGTACAAGGATGCCTAGGAGGCGGCTCAAGCACAAATTTATGTTCCTAATCCTCTAAAAGTTAGCAAAAAATTCGGCGACAATCCGTGAGAAGCTTGATGGTGATCTGTTTACAGCTCGAAAGGCTTGAGAAGCAAGCGAATGCTAAGATGCCGTTTGAGAAGAAAGCATTTAGAAGTGCAGATCTGAGTGGTGCAACGAGGATATGCTGAGCGTTCGATCACTTGCTACCTTCAGCGCGTATCCGCCCATCGCAGCATATGTGCGTTTGCACCCACCTGAAGAGCGATTTGTCTNNNAGAGCGATTTGTCTGTGGAAGGCACTCTTTTCACTTTCAGTGAAAGCTTCCAGGTTGTTTTTAATTGAAATGATTTGTTGTTCATAATACTGCAGACGGCAAATCCTCAAAACAACTTCGTGAACGTTTCCCTTCGCATCAAACAGCGACCCTCGAATACAAGTGGTTTAAACGCTTACATATTTGAATTGACAATAACAATGAAACAAAGATATGCCTTTTCAAATGAGCTATGATGTTGGCATCAATGCAGACCATGACACAACGGATCACAAAGCTAAATTCATGACAAGTTTGTCGACAACATTACTATACGAGATTAGTGAAGGGTATAGTAACTAGCTTAGGCTTCGCTGAATTCACCTAACTTGAATAACTTCAAGGTGCCGCATGTGGAAAAGTATTCCGAGTGAGCATGGCGGCAATTCAAACATGATCCTAAAGTAGACATATAGTCAAACGCCCATGATCCTCAAGGCAATTCAATTGGTCTATTTTCCATGCTATGTGCGGACGGACCCATGTGATCGATAGCATCACATCCCACGGAGCTGTGGTCAAAAATTGGCCATCAAACGATCTCAGCGGTCAAATTTTGTGGACTGTTGGGATTTGCGTTTCATGCATCATGGAGACGCGATACATATGCGTTAGCGGATCTATCTGCTCGATACTTGTAATCTGAGAATCCGTGAAGAAAGAGTTGCGAAGTTGGTCTAGCTTCATATGTAATATTTCATGTTGATCCAATGAAGCTCGAAAGTATCTACTAGATATTTGAAAGTGCTACAAAATTTGCATAGATTTTACATCGATCGACTCATCGAAAACGAATCCTCTGGTGGTGCTGGTGGTTGCATCGGCTAACATATGAGAATACTGTTTTGTATATTTCACTTTTTAGTGAAAATTTCAGAAACAGATCGGTTTGATAAACGAAATGCAGAAGAACACATATCGTGGCCGCTCTTCTGAGGATTTCCCCTAATGCAAAATAATCAGCGTATCCGCTTCTTCTAAGTTTAGTAAAGTAAAGTAGATAAATAAGTCACGCGCAAATGATGATAAGCTTTGAATAACGGCAACAATCAGCTGAGGCAGAAATATCGATAAAAGAGGGACAGTGGAGGAACGAAGGGGTGGTAATGACGATGGAGAAGACACATTAACCCTTTTATGGAATTAACTTAATCGACAACATGGAAATCATTATAGCATATATAAATAGTGAAACGATATCGCGATAGATTGTCGAATAAATAATATTTGTGCATGGAATACATAAAAGATTTCGAAGATACGCATCGATTGTTTCTATGGCGATCGAAACCTCTTCACACCGATGATATTGCTATTTGATCGCTCATTTATAGAGCAAAGCTGAGCGCTGGATGTATCGGATGATCACATTTTAATACAATTTATAAGGCGCATTAAACGGATGTCCTCTCTGTGCCTATCTGCATATGTTTATTCCATTCGCCCCTTTCAACTTAGCACTCGAAGCATTTGAATAATGAATAAGATAGTTGGGCTAGTAGATCAATATTCACAGATATTTCCTTCATTTAGAGGTGCCTCATAAATTTCCTCTTTTTGCAAGCGATCGATCTGCAAATGTAAACCTTGCGGCGTTGCTTTCCTAGGCTTGTGCGAGTGCTCAGCTCATTTAAAACATTAATGCTCGCTAAGTTATAAAACTCATCGGCTGTCAAGTTGAATTTCTGAGCTCCGTTATTTATTATCGAGAATCGCCGTAGTGAAAGGCACTCTTTGCATTCACTGAGATTTGGCTCATGATATCCTCAATTGATTTGCAGATATTCTCAATGAGGCCTTGATAATAGTGTGCTCATCGATTGACATTCAAAATATCTCGCGAAGAATTGATTGAAGAGTTTTTCAAACGTTCAGTTTTCCTTACAAATGCAACTCAGCGGAAATGATTTTTGCGCTACGTCACTTCTCAAGTTTAGTGTCCAAGTAGTGACGTCATTCTGTAGAGAAACAGCAACCGCTTGGCGATAGGAGAGAATTTCCAACCATCATAAGCTGTCAGGTGACCAATTTGAGATACACAACAACTGAATCACAATAATCTTCAAGAAGGAAGCAACTGAAAGGGCAAAAGTTTTCAATAGAAAACCCGTTATATCATCATTTTCTTCTCTGTAAATATAATTCTCTTTATATAAAATAATAAAAAAAGGAAATGACAATATGCAAAAATGTTATTTCATGCACCTTAAATGGCCTTCCAATGATGCGCTCCTTTCGTAAATGTTGTTACGGCCTCTCTTTCATGCTCTCAATCCATGGTTGGCAGCATTACCAAAATATTTCTCAAAGATTGAAACCCTTGTTGCTTTCTTTACTTGAAACGTTTCTATACAATTAATATTAGAACCTTTTTTTTCATCTACAGCATCTCTGAAAAGGCATTAAAAAGTGCGCAAAATTAATTCTTGGACTCTCGCCTGTGCATTATTTCATCTTGTCTCTAGAGTCGAGTTTTTCTTCGAATAATGATCAGGTATCAATGAGGAGAGTGCTGATAAGCCAATACTGATATCGGCGGTCGTCATTGATGAATAAAAATTAATCAAATTATTGGCCATCACCGCAACAAGCAAAGTGTTTTAAAATGGACGAGCAATAAGAGAGAAAAGCGAGAACAATGGCTTATGATATTGCTGAGAACTATATCTTCCACCGATCACAACCAGTAATTTCTTTCATTGGGGGATGTGAAGTATAGCACGCAGAGCGCCGTCCATCAACTTTCATCTCATCCACTGAACGTAATGAGCTTCTCGAACTGATCCGTCTCTTCGTATTCGTCTGCAAATTGAATAGGCGTTCGCAATTTCCTTATACCGCTATTACTTCTAACAGCTTTAGAAGGCATCTAATTTTGGCATCGACAGATATTTTGAAAAAGATCCTGAAGAAAAAGCAAAAAAGGAAGAATCATACGCCATTCCTCGCTTCCGAGGAAAAACTCTGCTGTGAAAGGGGACATCTTTGTGATCAAAGACCAGATTTGCAAAAAAAAAATTCGATTATGCAAAATTGGGCTCTTGCATCGGAAAAGACTGCAGTCATTCTCTCTAAGTGACAAAAACTGAGAAACAGTCACCATGAGTTTCGAAATCAGAAGTCGCTAGTGGCGGCTTCAAATAGCCGGTGAACTGAAAATTTCGGAGCATTTATTGTGAGAGCAACTCCATCTCAATTTAATTTGAGCAAGAGAAATGTTGACTTGATTCTCTCTTCAGCAATCATCTCACAAATAATTCTGCGCAGCAAGCATCCACGCCAGGTATGGTTGTTTCGTATTTTAATCTAGAATGCAACCTTTCGAGACATGTGCAAAACATCGGTAGTTAAAACCCTCTAAATGCTTCTTTCTTATAGAAGCGAACAAATGGTTTCCGTACGGAGCCATAGTTCATGGCACAACATTAACATATATGAATCTCACCGCACAGCGTTGAATTAGGCTAAGTTGCAGGCATTAAAACGATAACAGAAAAGTGCATTACTTTGCCTCGCATTGAAATTCCACTGTGATTCCTTCCTCTCCTGAAATATTTATAACAAGAGAAAGTATTTATCGTGATCCCTACTTACTCCATCAGGCAAGTGCCACAGTCCTACTGCTTTGCAAACCACCGCCAGTTTATGTCAGTGCACGCTCTTAGAAAATTCACAATACGATAAAAGAGGAAATAAAATCCGGAATTTCATATATCAGGTTTTTTTTGGGGGGGGGGAGGGGAGGGGACGGAAGGAGGGAGTAGACCACTGAACGGAACTTTAATGGAAGAAGTTTCATTTTGTGGCAAAGCACACAAGCTTCTCAGAGTTTCATACATCAAAACATATTGTTTCTTATTTTCACGAAGACTTTATTCGAAGATGGAATGAGTGGGGATTTGCTTTCCACAGGGTGGATATTTATCTTGTAAAGAATATTTCTAATTTTATGAAACAGCTCGATGGAAATTCACAAGCAGTGAAATCAACTGAGCCTGCCAAAGAGATTGTATTCAGGTCAAACAGCAGCACGTTTATTTCACAAACTCGACATGTAAAGGATACTTGAAAATATTTCTATCTTTATAAAACAAACTACTCTCAACTAACAATAATCTCCTGTATATTGCAACAACAGTAATTCTATAACATTGACAGCATCACATATACAAGTAGGGTTAATTTCTTCAAGTTTACGGGGGAACTCGTTTCTAAGGACGGGTGTTTCTTTTCACGAAAGCTTGGAAGGATTTGAGCTACAAACAGACGCAATGCAAAATTGAAGCAGGAAGTTACACTAAAAGATACTCTTCTCCCGGAAATTTGGCGTTAGTTCCTGAAAAAGTAATGAGAGCATTGAAAACTAGCCCAAGGCAAATAACTCAGGTAAAACTTAAGCATTTCTCGACTTTTGTATATAAATGAAGCGCTAAAATATTATACTGCAAATAATTGGATTGTACTCACATGCGATGACAAGTCTCGCAAAATACATCGTTATCGGTGAGTTGACCGATTCTCGAGATCACTTCCTCGACTCGTCGTTCTCTCATCGCAGCATCGGATGGTGCACTAGTTGACCCGTTCGTGCTTCGATTTGATGCAGTTCGTAAGCCAAGAAACTTGGTGATGCTTTCAACAAGTAGATCGAGCTGAAATCAATATTTTATTTAGCCTAATATTCGGCTTATTTCAATCTCCGAATTGAATAGCACTTATATTACATTACGAATTAAGAGGCGCCTCAAAAATGTTTCAAAGGTACAAAATTATTATTTCCGAAGTGTCTTCACAACAGAATTCGATTTTTATCTGAACTAAGTTCGATGAAACATTTAACAAATCGATAAATTTAGGCAAATTTTTANNNCAGCGTCAACGTCAAAATACTCAAAAAATTAATGCGTACATGCAGCAATTTTTTTCTATCCCCACAAACCGCACTATGCTGTACTGCTCTGTTCTTTATCATTGAATGATACAGAATAGTCGAAATTCTATTGTTGAAAATATGGAACGGTATAGAAAAATTCAGATGCTTTTTTTCAAATGATAAAACAACATAGGATATTTTGTGCGATGAATGAGGACAAAAAAATTACAGCACAATTTAAATGCAGAAAGTTAGAACTTCAATTATTTTATGNTGGAGGAACGAAGGGGTGGTAATGACGATGGAGAAGACACATTAACCCTTTTATGGAATTAACTTAATCGACAACATGGAAATCATTATAGCATATATAAATAGTGAAACGATATCGCGATAGATTGTCGAATAAATAATATTTGTGCATGGAATACATAAAAGATTTCGAAGATACGCATCGATTGTTTCTATGGCGATCGAAACCTCTTCACACCGATGATATTGCTATTTGATCGCTCATTTATAGAGCAAAGCTGAGCGCTGGATGTATCGGATGATCACATTTTAATACAATTTATAAGGCGCATTAAACGGATGTCCTCTCTGTGCCTATCTGCATATGTTTATTCCATTCGCCCCTTTCAACTTAGCACTCGAAGCATTTGAATAATGAATAAGATAGTTGGGCTAGTAGATCAATATTCACAGATATTTCCTTCATTTAGAGGTGCCTCATAAATTTCCTCTTTTTGCAAGCGATCGATCTGCAAATGTAAACCTTGCGGCGTTGCTTTCCTAGGCTTGTGCGAGTGCTCAGCTCATTTAAAACATTAATGCTCGCTAAGTTATAAAACTCATCGGCTGTCAAGTTGAATTTCTGAGCTCCGTTATTTATTATCGAGAATCGCCGTAGTGAAAGGCACTCTTTGCATTCACTGAGATTTGGCTCATGATATCCTCAATTGATTTGCAGATATTCTCAATGAGGCCTTGATAATAGTGTGCTCATCGATTGACATTCAAAATATCTCGCGAAGAATTGATTGAAGAGTTTTTCAAACGTTCAGTTTTCCTTACAAATGCAACTCAGCGGAAATGATTTTTGCGCTACGTCACTTCTCAAGTTTAGTGTCCAAGTAGTGACGTCATTCTGTAGAGAAACAGCAACCGCTTGGCGATAGGAGAGAATTTCCAACCATCATAAGCTGTCAGGTGACCAATTTGAGATACACAACAACTGAATCACAATAATCTTCAAGAAGGAAGCAACTGAAAGGGCAAAAGTTTTCAATAGAAAACCCGTTATATCATCATTTTCTTCTCTGTAAATATAATTCTCTTTATATAAAATAATAAAAAAAGGAAATGACAATATGCAAAAATGTTATTTCATGCACCTTAAATGGCCTTCCAATGATGCGCTCCTTTCGTAAATGTTGTTACGGCCTCTCTTTCATGCTCTCAATCCATGGTTGGCAGCATTACCAAAATATTTCTCAAAGATTGAAACCCTTGTTGCTTTCTTTACTTGAAACGTTTCTATACAATTAATATTAGAACCTTTTTTTTCATCTACAGCATCTCTGAAAAGGCATTAAAAAGTGCGCAAAATTAATTCTTGGACTCTCGCCTGTGCATTATTTCATCTTGTCTCTAGAGTCGAGTTTTTCTTCGAATAATGATCAGGTATCAATGAGGAGAGTGCTGATAAGCCAATACTGATATCGGCGGTCGTCATTGATGAATAAAAATTAATCAAATTATTGGCCATCACCGCAACAAGCAAAGTGTTTTAAAATGGACGAGCAATAAGAGAGAAAAGCGAGAACAATGGCTTATGATATTGCTGAGAACTATATCTTCCACCGATCACAACCAGTAATTTCTTTCATTGGGGGATGTGAAGTATAGCACGCAGAGCGCCGTCCATCAACTTTCATCTCATCCACTGAACGTAATGAGCTTCTCGAACTGATCCGTCTCTTCGTATTCGTCTGCAAATTGAATAGGCGTTCGCAATTTCCTTATACCGCTATTACTTCTAACAGCTTTAGAAGGCATCTAATTTTGGCATCGACAGATATTTTGAAAAAGATCCTGAAGAAAAAGCAAAAAAGGAAGAATCATACGCCATTCCTCGCTTCCGAGGAAAAACTCTGCTGTGAAAGGGGATATCTTTGTGATCAAAGACCAGATTTGCAAAAAAAAAATTCGATTATGCAAAATTGGGCTCTTGCATCGGAAAAGACTGCAGTCATTCTCTCTAAGTGACAAAAACTGAGAAACAGTCACCATGAGTTTCGAAATCAGAAGTCGCTAGTGGCGGCTTCAAATAGCCGGTGAACTGAAAATTTCGGAGCATTTATTGTGAGAGCAACTCCATCTCAATTTAATTTGAGCAAGAGAAATGTTGACTTGATTCTCTCTTCAGCAATCATCTCACAAATAATTCTGCGNNNTAGTTAAAACCCTCTAAATGCTTCTTTCTTATAGAAGCGAACAAATGGTTTCCGTACGGAGCCATAGTTCATGGCACAACATTAACATATATGAATCTCACCGCACAGCGTTGAATTAGGCTAAGTTGCAGGCATTAAAACGATAACAGAAAAGTGCATTACTTTGCCTCGCATTGAAATTCCACTGTGATTCCTTCCTCTCCTGAAATATTTATAACAAGAGAAAGTATTTATCGTGATCCCTACTTACTCCATCAGGC
The DNA here is from genome assembly GCA_022844705.1 of Toxascaris leonina. Classification (NCBI taxonomy): domain Eukaryota; kingdom Metazoa; phylum Nematoda; class Chromadorea; order Rhabditida; family Ascarididae; genus Toxascaris; species Toxascaris leonina. Next base: position 6,484 of record JAARMF010000492.1, on the reverse strand, counting down.
AAGTGCCACAGTCCTACTGCTTTGCAAACCACCGCCAGTTTATGTCAGTGCACGCTCTTAGAAAATTCACAATACGATAAAAGAGGAAATAAAATCCGGAATTTCATATATCAGGTTTTTTTGGGGGGGGGGAGGGGAGGGGACGGAAGGAGGGAGTAGACCACTGAACGGAACTTTAATGGAAGAAGTTTCATTTTGTGGCAAAGCACACAAGCTTCTCAGAGTTTCATACATCAAAACATATTGTTTCTTATTTTCACGAAGACTTTATTCGAAGATGGAATGAGTGGGGATTTGCTTTCCACAGGGTGGATATTTATCTTGTAAAGAATATTTCTAATTTTATGAAACAGCTCGATGGAAATTCACAAGCAGTGAAATCAACTGAGCCTGCCAAAGAGATTGTATTCAGGTCAAACAGCAGCACGTTTATTTCACAAACTCGACATGTAAAGGATACTTGAAAATATTTCTATCTTTATAAAACAAACTACTCTCAACTAACAATAATCTCCTGTATATTGCAACAACAGTAATTCTATAACATTGACAGCATCACATATACAAGTAGGGTTAATTTCTTCAAGTTTACGGGGGAACTCGTTTCTAAGGACGGGTGTTTCTTTTCACGAAAGCTTGGAAGGATTTGAGCTACAAACAGACGCAATGCAAAATTGAAGCAGGAAGTTACACTAAAAGATACTCTTCTCCCGGAAATTTGGCGTTAGTTCCTGAAAAAGTAATGAGAGCATTGAAAACTAGCCCAAGGCAAATAACTCAGGTAAAACTTAAGCATTTCTCGACTTTTGTATATAAATGAAGCGCTAAAATATTATACTGCAAATAATTGGATTGTACTCACATGCGATGACAAGTCTCGCAAAATACATCGTTATCGGTGAGTTGACCGATTCTCGAGATCACTTCCTCGACTCGTCGTTCTCTCATCGCAGCATCGGATGGTGCACTAGTTGACCCGTTCGTGCTTCGATTTGATGCAGTTCGTAAGCCAAGAAACTTGGTGATGCTTTCAACAAGTAGATCGAGCTGAAATCAATATTTTATTTAGCCTAATATTCGGCTTATTTCAATCTCCGAATTGAATAGCACTTATATTACATTACGAATTAAGAGGCGCCTCAAAAATGTTTCAAAGGTACAAAATTATTATTTCCGAAGTGTCTTCACAACAGAATTCGATTTTTATCTGAACTAAGTTCGATGAAACATTTAACAAATCGATAAATTTAGGCAAATTTTTATTAATAATGATAGTCTCGAGAAAAAAAGGAAAAAATATAACTCACAGCGTCAACGTCAAAATACTCAAAAAATTAATGCGTACATGCAGCAATTTTTTTCTATCCCCACAAACCGCACTATGCTGTACTGCTCTGTTCTTTATCATTGAATGATACAGAATAGTCGAAATTCTATTGTTGAAAATATGGAACGGTATAGAAAAATTCAGATGCTTTTTTTCAAATGATAAAACAACATAGGATATTTTGTGCGATGAATGAGGACAAAAAAATTACAGCACAATTTAAATGCAGAAAGTTAGAACTTCAATTATTTTATGAAATGGAACTGCCATAAAACTTCAGATTACATCATTGTTTGAAACTATTTTATGACTTATTTTCACTTCAGGTGAAATGACTGAATAGTATCCACCACATCTCGGTCGTCAAACTTCAAGGTTATATCCGAACCCATAGGCAATTGCGACGCCCTTTAGCTGTAGATGTCGCGAATCGAATTCAAGAGCGGAGGAAAAGCGTTGAAACGATCATTTCACGTTGTGAACGGTGGTCGAATGGAAAAGCTTTGCTTGGCAGCAAGAAGCAGCTCAATATGCAATAATCCCTTCTTGGTGTTAAATGATAGCAAGATGTTTGGTTTGTGTCATTTTGTTAGCAAAATCAGTTTACTGCAACAGCGAATGACAGAGAAACGTGAACATTGACAGGGATGAGAGCGCGTTAAGTTAGTTCTCGGCATCGAAGGGTGTCGCCTGTCGTACCCCAAAAATTTGGTGACGCATCGCTTCATTTCTTTTGGCAAAGATCTTAGGCTGCTAAGATGTCTTCGAGCTGCAGACTGTATAGAGGAGTTCTGAATTAAGAATGAGGATCACATTCGTCTTACACATGAACGACCTTCTCTTCAATATCTATACTCATACGGAATTAACAATCTTATCTCATTGAAATTTACATATTCAGCGTAGTTGTCGCTTTTCATAAATGTCCGAGTGTACCACATTCCCGTGACGTTGTGCTTTTGCACAGATGATAGGCGCGTCGATCAATGAACGAATGGAATCATAAAAATTGCGGAATAAAGAAATTCGGGGAGCACGACATACTCATAGAACGATAGCAATACTAGTGCTATTACGATTTTCCTGATTCACCGCAATCCTGTTGAATGGCTTTCCTTACTGCTCNATACTAGTGCTATTACGATTTTCCTGATTTACCGCAATCCTGTTGAATGGCTTTCCTTACTGCTCGCTCATTCTCCCGTTGCATGATGGGCAGGATTGCAAAAAAACTCCCACAAAGTGAAAGAAAGAAAGTTTAGTAAGCAAAGTAGCCGATAAGTCTCTAGCAAACAGCAAACATACTGGCAACTGCCCCTATTGAAATAGGAGGAACAGCTGTGGTGTGCCATGTCTGCAATGTGGGATGCATGTCGGGGTGCTTAACAACTTGGTGATGGTTGAAGACGATGTGATGGACGTCCATCCAACATCTCACCTTCTAAGCAAATTCACACCTTTTCAATCATCAACCGCTATAAATATGCCCATTGTGCGTCCCTACTTTTTTGCAGCGGGCAGAAACATTAATGAAAATAGGAATTATTTCTCGAGCGAGAAATTTTGAACTGAAAAGTTTGTAAGGTATGGGATATATTGATATCGAGTAGCATGATTTGTGAGGATAATGCGACTACGTAGTATAATATAGTATAACACGATCACTTGGTCATCAAAACAACAGCAGAGAAGTAGAGTTCAGGCAAAAATGTACCAAATATGCAGCAGTATACAAAACTTCAGTCTGAAATACCGAAGGCATAGGGAAATTAGAATACAGAAGAGTACAGTTTTAGTAAATTCGGCATAGATACATCCCAATGAACATGTTATACCTAAATGATTAGCTAATGACAGCTGGAACTTATGTGAACAAATCAGCAGTAAATGTAACTTCTTAAGATGATTAAGCGCGAAAAAGGCACTTCAACAGTGGAAACTGAAATAAGCCTGACGCGTGAAACGGATATGGCGATGCTTTATGTTCATTGTTATTTCGCATGAGGGATTGTGCAGTGCCAAGCCACACTTGCAACTGGTTCTTAACATTCTGCATAAAAGTATTGCGCAAAATGGGAAACATAAAGGAAAGCTTACATCGTGATAAGCTGACATGTTTTTTGCACCCATATTTGCCGTGATTTGCGTAAATATTATTATATCTACGTTCTCATCTTCCCTGCCACAATTGAAAACAATCGAAATTTCGGTTGAACCGTATCTTCAATAGCACAGTCTCTCGGGAAAAGCCATTTGCATCAACGACAGTAAAATAAGTAAAAATTGTTTTTGATGGTAGGAAGGTTATATCTTAAACGGACAAACAAAAACATGTAAAAACGAAAAAATTGTAGTAACTTGTTGTTCAGCGTCGCGAACTTTGTCAGTGCCGTCCTTACCGTTCCCATCCAAACTACCATCCTCTATTGATTTCTTCTTTTCACTAAGCTCATTATATTGCCTGAAATAGAAATACTTTCGGAAGCAAACCAAAATGTAATTTTGAATAAATAGGAAATGCACATTTGTTGATTTCCATATTCAATAAAACGATCGGATAAATAATAGATTTGTTAAATAAAGAAGTCCAGCAGTTTCTGTTGCTAAGATTGCTATTAAACTTAACGCCAAACAAATGCGATATGAAAGTGGTGTTGCCATAGAAGTTAGCGGACAGTGAACCACTTTATCCACAGTATTATCTTGCCATTCGCGAAACCATCGGAGGGGAGATCTCCACGTAGTTATGGGATTAGATGAAACTATAGTTCGAAGAAGTACAACGTTGCACGGTTGCACGGAAATCCACATCAAAGGATGTTTGGATGAACATGTGCAAGGCGAAGCCAACCATCCACGAAATTTTCAGGTCATTGCGACGTTACCTGTCACTGAGCAGTTCGTTAGGTTTCACATCGAAATCTACGCTACGATTGCGCGGCTCGTGGCAAGACAAAAGTTCTGCCACATTGCTGTGGATATTTCGCCTTGAGCCATCTTATGGTTCTGCTGATCAGTAAAGACACTTATGTAATCGGTAGATTGGAAATACACGGAAACAGCTAAGCAGAAGACCGAGAGGTTTCATGGCTCAAGCGGAGTGATTACGAGCGCTATAACGCTTGTCTGCAAGAGTTCAGATGGAAGCACAAGTGATGAACGATCGTCAATTTCTGACTGCAGATTATAGAACTCTATGAATGCAAACGCGCAAACATTTAAAATTTCTTCATGTAAGAATTACTTCAGTGATGAAATCCAGCGTCTCTCCAAGCGTGCTGAGGCGAGTAAATGAATCGACTCCGCTGTCGGAGTCAAAACTTCAGGACCAACCAGGAAACAGCACTTACGCAATTTTCTTGGCTGTGAACACTCTCTAATGAAATCTGATGACAATTTGAGCATTTTCGAAATTCTCGACTTCACCGTAACTTTTTGTGAGCCGCATTTATACAAATACTGTTTTAACTTATTAACTAAATTAATTTTAGACCAACCAGGGAACAACTTCATAAATTTCGAGACTGGAAAATACACCGTGTGTGTCACTTAGTTCAAATAAGACTGGTCATCACAACAAAAATCCGAAAGAAGCAATCGGAAAGGTGGAAAAAGATATATAAGGAAATATGCAAAAACCTTTGAATGGTTATCACTGATGGAAGCGGTGGCATTACTGCCTAAATAATATGAGGCCAAATAGACCAATAAGAAAGATAGTCACTGGCGTTATTAAGCAGTTATATCAGGTTAGAGGTGTTAGTGATGCGGTGCTGGAAATTTGAAGTGTTTAGTATAAAAACCGCATCTCAGGAGAATCTATTGGCATGTCGAAATTTATGGAGAAGTGTAACTACGAAATCATCTCTTGCCTCTTATCACTCCTTACCACTACAGTCTTATAGACCACGCACAGGTCATTTCGTAAAGAGCGACTGTCAGTCGTACCCTTATGAATAACTCTAATAATGCTGCAATTAATTTGACAATTAGAGGCCTTGAGAGTAGGATGATAGGAAATCTTCCAACGACACGTGATAATGTGCAACAGTTGACTAATGAACATTTAGACTCAGGCCAAAGGAAAAAAGAGTGGAGGACTGCATCCTAAGGAAAAAACAAGGCTNCCTAAGAAAAAAAACAAGGCCAAAGCAATTATGCTGAAGCTGTCCTTAAACCTTTTTCAAAAAAAGGAAAATAATTTGGTGCTTTTAAAGCCGACAGTCCGTCCAACAGGAGTTGTTGCAACGCTTATATATTAGTTTCTATTCTAATATTTCTAGTACTAGTTTTACATTCGTTAATCTGTTCGTTCGAAAATCAGCTTCATTTCCTCTAGCCTATCGAAATGAAAATCGCTCTCCAAGGAAGAAAATGAAGCAAAAGATCACAAATGGGCTTATGGCTCATTTAGCAGCAAAATTCAGTTTGCCTTCTGACCATAGTTTTTTTGCGATGAANTTTGTTGCGATGAGCTTGTAAAGCACAGTTTGTAAAACATGTTGCTAGTAAAATATCAGTGGGTTGCAGCAAACGCGACGTCATTGTCCTAAGCAAAACTGATAGCGAGATATAACGTTTAAATATTGAACGCTTCCTCGAGCTACTATCGTTCGAACTTTTTACAACCTATTGCAACTCTGAACTTTGTTTTTCGTATAGTTTTGCGAACTTCATAACCTTGCAAATATTACAACTGCAAGTTGATCACGCTTGTCACTAATCATCAAATTAATAATTGGTTCATTGGCGGAAGTAATAGTGCAAACTGAAATTCCTCAGCAAGAAACTAATAATTTATCACACAAATATGCTCTTTAAATAGGTCGATTATAAAGCGTAGATTACACATATGGAGACTCCAATATAAAACCTTCTGCAAACGAATAATAACTTGCATGTTCCATAGAACGAATCTTTCCGTGAAGTACTTCAATGGTTTCCTTGAGAGTTTTCTTCTCGCTATCTTCTTCCACTCCAGAAAGATTCTCACTTTTTTATTCTGAAATCAGCTGTGCATTTGCCAGCATCGATCAAATAACTGAAATACTAGACAATTACTCAGACAGTTGCTCCTAAAAGAAACAGCAGTTTTCTATTGGTTCGCGAATGCTTAGCTCTAGATTCAGATCCTATTCTTTCCTCACCCATCATCGC
>JAARMF010000491.1:47442-85770 GCA_022844705.1 Toxascaris leonina | reverse complement strand
TTATATTCAAGAGAGTTCATGGCCTTAACCATATCTCAGATTCAGCCACAAAAGTTCTCTGCAGATTCTGATGAATGAAATAATTTTAAAAAACGCTCAGCTCATCTGCCGCTTCTCATGTTTTGCTTGGCGCGCATTGCCTTACCTGTTTGCCCTTTCTGCTTCAAAGTCCAACAAGTCGATGCTATGCCCAAAGGTGCTTGTGTATCTGTATTGGAAGTAAACGATGGTAGTACAGTAGGTATCACCCTTGAAAGCCGAAATATAAAGCCTCACCTGCACTAATGGACCATAGCCCATGTCACCTGCTGTGGCATTAGGACCAACATTAATGCATCTCGAGTTGCCACAGAAATCTCTCAACTGGACACTGATGCAGACGGTAATAATATAGCAGAAACTTTCGTACAACATTAAAAGACGTGTTGTTGAGCATAAAGTTGTAAGTCTCGATTGATATGTTAAAAGAATAACACGGGAAATTGAAGCAGTCTGTAACTGCAGAATAAGTGAGCGATCATCCGAAACGGCCTCAAATCATAAATTTTTCTTCCCTCGCTCGAGACTACAAAAATTAATATCAAAGACGTGTACCTTCCTTAGTGCAGCACATTGCAATTGCAAATAACATTCATACAAACGTGCTGGAAAAAAAATCGCAAGCGCATCAACTTGTCACTTGTGCATAAATTATCTGAGAATGGAAAAACGGACAGATTCCGAAACTGCAAAGCGAAGCAACATTGTTGTTCCTGTCAAACACTTCAGCGTAGCGCGTTTTCTTCATAACCGTCCGATGAAGCTGAACGCTTCGTGAAAATTCAATTATAACAACTTGTTTAGCAGCGCCACTGCGTTTGAACGCAATAGCACAGAAGCTGACTGCTTTCATCTCCGATGACTTTGCATTGCAGATCAGCCAGTCAAATTGGATTCTCATCTCTGTGCAACAACAAAATAACACATTATGAGCTGATTAGTGGTCATCATAAATATCGTAAAAAGTTCGTCACAATTTTGACAGAAAACTGTAACGATAGACATTTTGAACAGCCATGAGTAGTTCCTTGGCTTTATTTCTTTTGCAGGAGTCAAAGCTCTCAGAAATGGTTATGAGCTGGTCGCTACTAAAATACGTCAAATTTGAGATCGAAACAAAGCTGGAAAATCGATGCCTAGCTGCGGTTGTTAGAATAAAAGAGCAAATATCACTAGCTAATCGGGAGATGCGTTATTTGCAACCGGTCACTCATACTAACAGACTGAACATTTCCTTACTTTTTTAACTCATTAGCTGTTGAATTTTCGAGATGCCCTGAAAAACATAACGATTAGCTTGGGAACTGGAAAACCAATCGACAGCCACTATATAATCATCCTGCAATCCTGGTTCCGAGCCCCAAAACCTACTCTGACTGTCGTCGTCTACTTTCGGCTGTCCTCTAAAAAAAAGTAATCTTCTCAAAAATCATGCCGCATTCTTCTATCAATAGACGGTCTGAGGAATAATCAAACGCATATCAAAGAGAGAAGAGAGGTCAGCTTTTAGCACTGTCCGTTATGTGGCGCATCAAACAATACTTAACCGCACCCTGCTGCACTGTCCATTCACGGTGCCACTATAAGACAGTCGCAAAAATTCGTGTAGTTTCCAAGAGATCATATAAATCTGAGAAGCTACTAGCATTACCGAAGCGATTATGCTCACGTTAGCTCGAATTTAAGAGGTGTAAGCTTGCGCTTTCGATGAGTTCCGTTGAGGATGAGATCGATGTCATTATTGGAGATGTAGCGCGGCGTTTCTCCAAGTCGCCCTGAATAAGACAAACCGAACCGGAATGCGTAGCGCATTCCGGTTCGTAGCGCAATAGAAATTCGTGATGTAAAAAGAAGACTGCTGGCGTGAAATTGCTCACAATAAGATGGAATACCGCAGTGTACTGTTTCAGTGAACAAATCCACCCAAACTGTCTTCAGTAAGGGATCAACTATTTATATTCAGTGGCATAGCTCAACACGAGTCTGCTGAACATATTCCTTTCTTTAAATCACAAGAAATGACCACTCAAGATGCTCAAGGAAAAGGTCCCAAATGATATTCGAAGAATGGAGGCAGTGAACGTTTAAGATAGCACGATTCGCTATATAGAGAAAACGTGCTCCAGAACGTTGCCACTTCAAACCGTATCAAAAGAGCCTCATGGCTCAACCGTTTTGTTCCAGCAAAAATTATTTGACATGATGATTAACATTCGCCGCTGCTGATAATAGCAATTACTCCATTCAAATGGCCCACCAACTATCGCCTCGGTCTTGTGACAGTTACTACTGATCAACATGACGTCGCAACAGCTCGAATCGAAAAACTTTGACCAACTGTATGTTTCGTCCAACGTAGCTTTTTTGAGAATAAGAAATGAACGAAGATGTCGAATGTAGGCACCGCAAACCGCCACCTTAAGATTGCTCATCACTTTGTTTCTAGTATCGGAAGTTTGAGCAAATAGTCGTGCCTAGTTTTTAATATTGCACAAATAATGCGTTCAGTAGCGAGCATTCAAAGAAAAGTTTCCGAAAGGGACTGTTAAAATAATTCCATCAGCTGAAGAGCCAGCTACAAAGCAAGCTCGACAAGATGAAAGTTAACCGTCGTCAAGAAAAGGAAAAGCGAAAGCAGAATGATAGATTAATCGCCACCGCTGCCGATCTACCTGCTCGCATGGATTTTTTTAGCGCATATCAAACGATTATATAAGGCCATTTGCGATGTGTTCTGATGGGAAAAAGATGCGTGTGCTGGTTTACTTGTTTGTCGGCTACAGTCATGTATCTCAAGTTACTCTGGGACTTACCTGGTCTTAGGTTCACCAACTGTGCCAATTGCTCAACTTCACGAACAGAACGATGAGAAAGCACTTTCGTGGAACGGCTCATAGGTCAACACATGGGTAGTGGGAGGAATGAATCAGTTCTGTGCTACTTCGAACGCTCATAATGACGGAAAGCATTTTGACTTTTTTAACTGTTTCATCAACAGCTTGAAAGCTTTTTTCTCCCTTCCGTGGCTGTTTCGGTAGACCAGAATGATGGAAATGACCATGCCTCAGTGGTTGCTTTCTCTGGTAAAATTGGTTCACATTCCATTTAAATTGGCCGCCCTACTGAGATAAACGTTTCATAAGATCACATCGGACTGTGCAGTTCGTTTGCGTACACAATGCGCATTGTTTTCTTCCACTGTGTAGGCGCGATGTCAACGTCAACAAAGCATGTCGTTCTCGGCTTTTCTATCAAGGCAAGAGTAAGAAGCGAAAGCGTAAGCAGTATTCGTTTAAGTGGTAAACAAGATATCACAGGAATAACCGACGGAAACTTTGAGAAGATGCAAAATTAAAACGAAAGAAATAAGAAAGCAATCATTCACTAAGCGCCATGGGCGGTGACAAGAGTCTGAGGAGTAAAGGATGGTGGATTGAACGGCGGGACGGCGGGACGCACTAAAGAACGTGGCTAAATCTAAGATTTGAATGTATAGAAACTGCTTCGGAAGAAACTAATCAGGCTTGCAAAAGAAATAATTAGATGAGAGTTTATTGAGCCTACTCTCGAATTCTGAAGTGCCATTTGCGCACGCAGCAGTACTTTAAATTGAATTATATGGGTCGATGAATCTCATAGCCAAGACAGCTCTTTGAAACGTTATCAAACTTCTCCTTGCCCACTTCGTAGAGACTACCTCGTTTACACTAGGAAAATGGAAAACACTGAGATGCTTTCAGATGAGTGAATGAAAACTAGAGTTTGATCAATTTCTGTTCTGAATATTTCGTCCTTGTGAAGTTGCGTGCGCTCATGCACAGCAGCACAACTACTACCAGCGATGTGTAAAAACTCGGAAGATGGCCGTTGTGCACGCTCTTTCTGCTTTCGACTTTGCAAAAGCGGCAGCTGAGATCACAGTGCCAGGCCTCGGTTTCCTGGTTGAATATAGGGATAACGTAAATTCCTTCATGCGGCGTTCGTCACTTGTATCCCTTGTCAATGTTTGCAGGAGGTTTCACTGTTAATAGTGCTCACAACTTGATTCCCGTCGAAGGAGACATGGTGCATTTATTTTCGATCGCTGAAACATTTGCACTGCGCTCAGAATGAGTGCATTGAAGGAAGCCGCAAAACAAACTCCTCCGCCACTCGCCGCAGGGAAGTTATGTATGCTGAAATCACCGACGGCGATAATAATATGATTACATACATTACACAGGGGATTTCAACAGCAGTCGAGTCAGCTATGAGTTTAAGTGCGCATTTCAGTGCTAAATAAAGCAGTTCTTGAACAGGGCCAATTCGACTACCTCCAATTCCGAGTAGAAGTATAGCACGCCCTCTGGAACAAAGATGTGCAATACCTTGCACATTTTCACTTATGTCGCTCGAATGCAGCTTGTGCCTAGAATGATTTGTTCTTCTCTTTACATCAAAGCTACATTCTCCGCCCAGCACNCAATACCTTGCACATTTTCACTTATGTCGCTCGAATGCAGCTTGTGCCTAGAATGATTTGTTCTTCTCTTCACATCAAAGCTACAGTCTCCGCCCAGCACTTTTTTTTTAAAGACAAATAACAGAAATAAGCAAAGTCGGCGGAATATTCAATCGTTTAGCAGCGGCGGTTGCCTTGTAGGGCATATCTTGATAACCACAAAGATGCGAATAGATCCGTGTAGGGAACACCACGTGCAAAATAGGTGGGATGAGATTCCCTTCTCCTCCGGTCTCTTCGAGGAAGCAATATGGTTCGTATATGTCTTTGCGTGAGTGCCTGATACTCGTGGAGTCTTAAAAAACTGTGTTCGATGTTTTTCCGATTCCTTTGTTGTAGCTCAGTTTTTTTATTCTCCGAGGAAGCTCCAAATGTTATAATTTGTGCCGCTACGGTGATTTAATCAAGTGTGTCCCATTCGATCTCTTCAGTCTCATCCTTCCATAATCCTTCTTTACTGACTTTCTGTTGCTTCTGATAACAATGTGCTTTACAGTGGCGAGTCGTTTGCATGAGGAGCTACGGTGGTAGCTGCCCAGTTTCCAGAGGATACAAGAGAAGGTCGCCGAGGCCATGCAGGATGCAACAAATCTTCAAACGACCTCCCTTACTCAAATCACTCAAATCCACTGTCTTTTGATGAAGAAGAAATTTATTTATTTTGCATGTTGTCTCCATCCTTTTTTCATCGTTGAGGTCACTAATCGCATTCTCCTGTCCATTGCTTCGCGCAGCTTTGCTTTATTCTAAATAGTAGTGATGCAAATTTTTTGGTAAAACACTCCTATTGCGTTTCTCCTTCAAACATTGCACAAACTAATGAACGCAAACAAAAACACTCTACTCCCACCACCCTTCCAAACGCCTGGTGTACTATACCCATAATGTACCTACGGTTGCGGGTTTGGTGCAATGCTATACGGGGTATTTTAGTCCCGAAAGTATAATGCCAATATCATGCTTTCCGTACTTTTGGTTTTTCTTGATATATATACGAAATGGACAGGAGAACGAGTTAATGAGCTAAAGGAACAAAGGCTGTCAGAAGAGTGCGGTCACTGACAGAAAGGGTTTCAAAATCACCGAAGCATACTCTAGAGTAAATTATAATTTCCTTCTCCGAAAGCGGAAAGGAAAGAACTGTCGATGGGCTGAGGTCGTCAAGGCGGACGTTTCATCCGCATTACACATCCGTCGAAAGCTCGGAACCGATCGTATCTTCTGATCAACTAGACAGCCCATGCAGACAACTCGCAATTGAAAAGAGGACAGATTTCGGAAAGCATTCAAAATGAATGTACGAAGACAACAATATGTCAAGAGTCTGAATCAAAGATGTTTGAAACACCGATACCATTTGAATTTTGATGAATCGCACCGGTATGACCTGTTACAGTTGAGGCAACGCGGAACAAGAAAGTTAGATTAGGAACATAGACACCGGAAAAAATCAGAGTATTTTCTTCTTAACAATACGTATACCATCCAACAAGCAAATGCGCATACGATTCACATTCCTTTCAGGTAGGGATAGGAGGAGGGCAGATTCTCTCTTACCTCCTGCGAATATTGCGCACGGATCTATTTGCATTTCGGCCGATTTTTTGAAACGATCCACAGGCTAGCAGCCACTACCAAACCGTTCAAATTAATTTCAAGCCGGACCTCGAATGAAGTCGTTCAGCCGCAGCTGCATTATCCTGAAGTTTCGGACGACTTTTATAGGTTTGTCGATTTGAGTACAGCGTCCAATTGCCTGTAGACCACCTATCCTACCAGCACAAGTTGCAGTCTATAGGCCATGCAACGCAATCTTCTTGGAGATCACATATCAAGCCCAATTTTTCTATCTGCCTTTTCGAAATTGCCAGTTTCATCGTCATCGGATCGAACATTTCGCCGCCAGAGTGGAAAGATACGCCATCGAAATTTGAGCTGCTTACTGCAATTATCTCTATATAGTCTCTGTTCCTTGTTGCAACATGCAATACCTCCTTGTAATTTTAGAGCGGTATGTATGGGCGACTGATAAATGCTCATGCTTTCCAGGGTTCTTTAATCGCTCATGCATCATGTCGCCCATGCCGCTTCTTCAAGCCCAGAAATGCATTTCTGTGGGATCCACTCCAATCGTAATAGATCATTACAGCAATAAATGAAACCTTGACATATCCTCCGCTCCGTATTTCAACGTTGACTAACCAGTGTTTTCGTACCTGCTGCAATCTTCTTCTTCATCTCTTTTAATGGCTCCTCCAAAAGAAAGGAGAGGGCCTATTCGGGACTTTGGAGGTCGAGTGAAACAGGGGCAAGTGAAACAGGCTATGTTGGCGACGCACATCACTGCGCGGTTGAGTTCTGATTGCTGAGTGCTTTCATCATTTCAGCATATTCACCTTCATTTCGCACTATCTGATATATAATATCATTAGCCTTAGGCATGCTGCTAGTTCAAGGCCATCACACGTCGGATATTGATAGTCTCCCTCAATCATTTCATAACTTTTGCATAGGGTGAGATAAGCTGCGATATTTACATTGTTTCTATGCAGCTTGAGGGCGAGTAATTTCGGAATGTTAGGAGCACTGCGATGCTGATGAGAAGTTAATGTCGTAATGAAATAAAGAGTGCATCTGAATTATGCTTGCTACAATTTCATCTCTTCTTTATACATCTGCAACTGTTTGAGCTCCGTTTTTCTGGACGGTCCCCGTTAAATGACGCCCTTGAGGAAAGAATTCATTTGCTTGCATTAAAGAAGATGTCTTCCATTAATGATGAGGTCACAAAAATGAGAAAAATGTGGATGGATACCGAAAAATGAAAAAACAATCAGGAAGATGAGAAAGGAAATGATGAAACCACTTTAAAACGTTCTGAGTCATCAGAAAAACAAGCCTTCAATCTAGGGCAGTTACTCACTCATAGTGATTTCATTGAATATCTAAGTATGAAATTCAGCTCAAATTTCTCAGAAAATCAGTTTTTCGTCTACGACAAACTGTGGCGTCACTAAGGGACGATGACTCAGACTTGAAACCATAAACTTGCATTAACACTTCTCTGAACCCCCTCATACAGAAGTGCATTTTATATACAACTGCAGTAAAAAAAGACTTCTTTACCATATACTGTACTGAACTTTTATCTACTTCCGCGTTATAATTATCTACGACGCTATACTATAAGTAGCATCAGTACAACTGCAATACAAAAATCATGTTACCTTTACTACGATGACATCACTATAATCAGTGATGATGCAACCTTCGTGGCCTTGTCCATGCATATGAGCAAAAACCCATAGCAAAAAAGTTACGGCGTAGGTGTTATAAGTTTTAACCCGCAAATACAATATGCCTACAGTAAACTCGGTTTTTCAAAAGATGTTATGAGAGAAAGAAATTGCAAGTACAGTATTTTAACAGAAACTCTACTGCGATGACATCACTAGTGCCGCTACAGCGTAGTCTTGCAAATACTAAAAAAAGGTTTGAAAAAAGGTTAAAAGGTTGGCTACTGAGCGAAAGGATGGGCAATTTTTTGCCAAAACTGAAATTTAAGCGTTCGATACGGATGTCAGTTGACGAATCGCAGCAGATTATAATTTGGCATATCGGCGTGAGACGAATTTTTACAGCCTTCAAACATCGATTGATTCCGAGCTACTTTAATGGTTTCGCGTTGATATATTGCAATCTCTACAAGTGGACAATAAGCGTATGTAATCAGCATGATGTCGTAATGCGCATCATCATTAGGTACTTCGAGAGGAAAAAGGCGCATTTCAAAGAGAGTGCAATGAAAGGTAGCTGCGCATTACGACAAACTGTTCAGCGATATAGTGCGCTTTGAACTTCCAATTGCAATAAGAGAGTGCTAGATGAGCTCCACTTTGTTTTGCTCTGTCGTCGAGGAAATTGGCGAAGGAAGCAGGAACTGCAAGTGGAAACAAGTAATGAAAGAGTTTCCAATGAAAGAATTGCTATAATACTCTCTGCCACATCATACAAGCCATCATTAATACACTTTTGTTCGCCATTTCTCCTGCACTTCTCCGACAAAACCCATAGATGCTTTTAGACTTCTTTGGCGACAGAAAAAACGCTACTCTTTTTGAGGCGAAATAGGGGAATTTCTATCGATTTTGACTGATCAGTTGTGATATGATCCGAATTTTCTACTGTTCTCATCCGGAGGAGATCTGAGTGAGCAAAGTCTATGAAGACTACTGGAAAATTCGGCATTAGAGGTCAGGCAACGTCATTCCATTTCACATAAAAGCATCGGAAAGAAGAAGGGCTGTCAGTGGATTTCCTTCAGACGGTTGAGGTGAAAGGAATTTCCATCAGCCGTAATGACTGCTATGGCACTTTTAATAGGCAGTGGAAATTTAAAGCGATAATTTGGCGACGAAAAGTTGCAGAAAAACTCAAGCAAGTGAAGCAGAATTTTTGCAATTCAACTCAGCTAGAGAATATTGAAGGCAAAAAGAAATGAGTGGAAAGTTGCATTCATCGGTGGTTCGGCACAGCGTGATTACCTCTATACAAAGAGGATGAATGTTGATCGATAAGGCGAAAGTTGACATTGTTAGATATTTTGGCTAGTTTTTCTAGATTTTACTGGCAATTCTTAACACATCAGATCTCGTTCCATCTGTTCGAGCCGTAAAAGGATACATAAGAATATAGTGGAGAAGTCGAGTTTCTTAATAGAACTGATATTTACTTGTCAACATTTTTGAAATCCATCGTGCACTACTTACACTACATAGGCAAGATTGAAGGGAACTTTTCCGGTCTGACCTGAGCGGTTGAGGTTCATATCTGCACGACATTCTCCCTCAAGTTTCACTTTCTCAACTGATATGGTTCTCGGTGAACATTAATAGCTGTTTGAAGGATGTCCACTCTCAGTTTGCTCACAATAGCCCGAGTGAAGCAAGACTATCAGTTCTAACGGAAAGGGTCCTTCAAATCAAGTTTCGCTATGTCCGGCTAACCTACGAAGCACTTTTGGGTAAATATGTTGAAGGATAGAATTTCGTCTTCGACTCTGAAAAGTGGCTGATTTGCGTCGAAATGCAAAATAATCCTCTACGGCATCCTTCATTTAGCTGATGCACCACATCGATTTGTTATTTTATGAGTCTCTCTTTACATCATGTTGCATTTAGCAAATCTTGATCCCCGTAGGTGCCAAATGTGGAAACATCATTTGGCACTAAAGGACAGAAATTTGGTTGAGGTCTTTTGTTAGGGAAGACAAGCGTAAGTGTTGAGACAAAAGAAAACATATCCAAAGCGAACTCATCTTAAAACTCACGATTAAGGTATAACGCATTTCGCTTTTCCGTAATGTGAATTATTCGGATAAAAATCAAAAGAAATTATCTGAAAGCGTTTCAAACTTGACTTCGGAACGCAACTCACAGAGGCCACGCTACTTCTAAGCACAATATTAAATGCACAATAATATGGCAAGATACAAGTTGCGGCTACCTAGCAAATGCTTCAAAGACCTCCATAAAAGCTCAGTAGTTACGATGATTAGGTTATGCATCTTGTTATGCTCGAGAATCAACATATATACGGTTCAAGAGGGCTTTTATGCTTTGCTAACCAATGAACGGTTTCAGATGGCTCACCTCGTATTCGCGTACTTATAAGAGAGAGCAGAATGGGGATAAAAATTTTAAATTGATTTATCAGTTTTGCTATAGAGGCAGACAATTAACAAAACGTTGTATGGCAACATAGAATAACGTAGCGCAAAACATTAGTAATCAGTCGTTTGGGTGCGGCACATTAGCGACAGCCTAGCAGCGGTATTTTCTAGAATATTATCAACATTAGAGAGCAACTTCGACAAGGTTTTTCGTAAATCCTTCTCCGGCATCACACTCTCAACATTATTTTACGAAAATCATGTCCACTTGTACGAAGCCAATCGATTTCAGCTTACGACTGCAGTGCGTAGCACCGCGACAGGAATGTCGAATTTGCTCTCGAGCTGGAAACTACTAACATCGGTACCTAACATTGGATACTTGCAGAAGGTTGGTGCTTGCATTTTCAAGAATCAGCGAGGCTAGAAACAATCGAAGTGCACCTAGCGACACAAAGTTTAAAGAAGGGTGAACAGGAAAATTGATCGTCCTCATAAACGCAACACCGTAGATGGCAGCTCCATTAAGGATCACTGTCTTATACGATGTAAATGACGAATTCGCCGAGGATCACTGAGGTTTTGAGCACAGTAGACGGAAGTAATCACTGCACGTGGTTGCCGCACACTTACGAATTGCATTCTCGCAAATGAATTCACGATTGAAGATGGTGATCATTCCGTCAGGCATTCCTCACACGCACGATGCTCAATTTCAAAAGCTCAAATTAGTGAGCAATTCATGATGTGAACTGAGCAAATATGAACCGAAGTGCTGAGCGCAAATATAGCTCAATGAATTCGCTGTAATTTTGAAAACGACCGCATGTTAACTCTAAGTTTTTGCATTGTCTTTTCGAGAAGTTTCAATATTGAACACCACTCACTAAGACAGAGCACTACGTGATTACGGAAAGGAGCGAATAGACAACAACTATAGAGAGAGGGAAGTATGGAAATAGAGTGAAATGGCGCATCAGATGGGAGATGTTTGCAAAGATTACGAGTTCCAAGCTGTCTGTCAAAAACTCTTTGTGAAAAGTGTGTGTGTATTAGTAATGTCTTAACATCGGCGAATCTCATTGCACAGCTATTTGCCGCAAAGTTGGAATGCTACACCTGATGCGCTCTTCAGTTTGTTGAGACATCGCACTTAAAAATCCTTCCTCTATTCCATAATAATTTATCAGTTCGTTAAAACGGAAGAGTAGAGCTGATTCAAGAGACCTTGTGCCACAATGAGAGAAAAGCGAAAGCGTGCCGAGTCTAATAAATCTGCACAATACCTTTTTTTTCGGAAACATCAACGTGTGGCTTCCTATAAAGTTTCTTTGAAGACTGGTGGGAGCAACCATTGTCCCACTGGTGATACAGAAATCTGATACGGTGCTGCATATGAATCTTCAACAGGTACGCCAGTGTTACATAGGCGAAGCTTTGCAAACCCCGAGCACTCTGGCAGGCAGAGTTCAGCAACATTTCGACTCAGAACCTCGTGGAAGATCTACGAAGACTGCAAGATTCTTTAAACAGCTACATGCATGCACGATGTTGCAATAATAGGATTTCACAGAGAGATCTACAAACTGCTGTTGGAATGGCAGGAAGAAAGCATCGACATTCAATATTCCCCATTAGTGGAGTTATTTTGGTGGTATGTTTGAAAAGATTTTTATGCTCATTACTCTACATTTATGCCCATTTCACGCTCTCTATGATATTTTTGAGGCTTTGAAGTGCACGTATCAAAAAATATATTGTTTTTCTCTTTTGTTCCATGTCATAATTCTGGTGCTCGACTCATACATTTTTGGTCCTCCAAGCAATGAACATTTCGGTGAATGAAGCTTATAAACATTTCATCGATGAATTCGTTTTATACCGATCGCCCGAAGTGCTGTGGCTGATTTTTGGTGCATTTTAATGTTACCCAGTATAAGTTTGGTCATCCAAAGTAGTATGTATTCTCCTTATTTCCTGTATACAACTTTTACTCGTTATCCCGCCAGGCGAAAGTCGTGCGCTGAATAACAAACATTGACGAGCATTGTGGCACAACACGAGAATAGACTTCCTCATCGGCATTGGTGAAACAACAAGTGAGAAAGCGGTATGGGTGAGCGCATATTCTGAGTATCATTAATTATCTACATTGATTCTCAATTATCTGTATTGTTCCTTTTGCTGCGTTCATGGAGGCATGGCGAGGAAACGAGCAAACCAGAAAAAGTGAATTTTTTTAGCTTGTTAATTTGATATTGTTTCGTGAAATTCTCGAATAACGCTGAGCTAGGAAACTGCGCTCCTTCTTGGAATAGATTTCTAACGAGTTTTGGCAGTCGAAATCTTTGCAACTTTCGCATTGGCGGTCGCGACAGATTTGAGGGAAAAGTCAACATGCCTCGTCGTGGAAGAGTGGTTTCAACTGCTTGAGGAGTGAGTGATGAAGCTCAAGTAGAAATGTGACCATTATTGAGTTAGTGCAGTCCTGAGAGGCATAAGTAATAGACAGTAAGAGAAAGGATATATTTTGAGTCATACATGCTCGCAAAGTGCGATGACGTGAAGTAGAATCTGTATGCTACATGAATTGCTAAAACCCACTGTAACAGGGTGATACACCGGAGGCCCTTCGTAGTCAGTCACTCTGCTTTATATATGCTCAAGATGAATAAGTGATAGACTGTCGTTGCTAGATGTTTCTAATGTCTCAACGCATTACATTTCCAGACGTGAAATTCGAAACGGACGTTGCAAAAGGAGCCTCTTCTTCTCGTTAGAATGTCGTCGCAATACTAGAGAAAGTGCTGAGAAACGAAATTCAGCAACTGCTTCGCTTTTAAGACGCTTTAATCGCCCCGAAGTGGGAAAATAAACAGTGGAATGAGAGAACAATTGATGGACGATGCGTTCTGAAATCATTCAGAGTAACTCATTACAGTAAGAGAGTGAAAGTGTATCCGGAGCACATAAGAGTGCCACTTGAAACAACTCATGGCAGGGACATTTAGATTCCCATTTCTGAGGTGATGTGCAAGGAATTTCTATGTAAACGCGGTTGTATCTTCAGATTCCATTCAACGGAACCGATTGCGTTTCACGCAAGTGCAGCTGCAACACAACTTAACATGTCTGCCATCTGCAAACTATCTGCAATTTGAACCAGTTCCGCCATTGTCGGCATGCGTCGCCGCCTGATGTTGCACATAACTGTCAAGACTCATCACTTCCGTTTGCTCGTTCATTATGGCTTTTTCTTGAGCGCCTCTCAAGTTCCAAGAATCGCATTTACATTAGCTTTTATCGTCTGCACAAGTTAATCTGGTGATTTTAACTGATTTTGAACGGCACAAGCACACCAAACTGGGTATATAGAATAGCGGGCACTAATGATAGAGGCAATGAGATGCTCAGAATGTAAGCGCCAAACTTGGAACGGTTGTTTCATGATCGAAGCTTGAATTTTGCGGTGCATATTACTTCATTTTATAGAGTTGTCTCGATATTAGTAGAGGTTGCTTCAGCGAGTCATTGTGGAAGAGGTGCCAACCCCGTAATAGTTTGAACTTTTTGCATCCTTTGTGCATCCTTCATTAGTTAAAGTCTGTGGCGGAAGCCATAACGCTGCTGGATTATTGTTGGATTATCTTGCATTATTACTGCTTACGAGAATAAGAACTATGGAGGAAAAACGCTGATGCCGCAAGCAAGAAAATGTCAACATTTCGGCGAATTCCATAAGAAACAATTAGCCCGTTTTGCTCACTACTGACATGAGCGCTGAAGGCAAACATCCATCTGCTTCCATTTCCTTTGATATGGAACAATGAAACTATCTTACCGAGGAGTATTACACTCTGTGTATTTTGCTTATACCCATACGAAACACAGCAGGGCATTGCACTGGATTTTAAGCACCTGTGATATTTGTAGAGTGGTGCAACTAGACTCCTATTGCAATTTTTGGGGGCAGAGGGGGGGGGTGGGAAGTTCAAGTATATCGCTGTTTTACCTGCAGTACTTCAACATCAACTTAAAGCAGACGTTAGGCTGCTCGTAAATTAAAGCGAGTAACGCTCTAAAGAAGTTTAAGATTTAAGTGTTGGAGTGCAATTCGTCACTAATCATTGGTATATGGGAACGACTAATACTTTTGTTTGGAAATGTGAAGTTGAATTTAATGCTTTTAATGTTCGATAAGAGCGATAGAGGCATGTGATCATTTCGAATTCATCGTTATGGATCTCGTAATTTGATTGCTCGAAGGTGCATATTTGATTTCGCTTTCCTCTAATCTCTTCGCTATTCAGCCCTCCACTATGCGAACTGCTTGAGTTGAAGGAAACTCAGCTATGCAAAATTTTGAATTATCTGTGATTTTCATGGTTCAGCCGTTCAAAATGACGTGATGATAGTTTTCATACAACGTTTTTGCCTCTTTCTAAGGTATGCCTCCAGTTGGGATGAGATTTCTTTTCGATCGTTCACTCTATGGTTTCAATGAATTTTGATTTGAATAGCTCATTTCTGAGAGCAACTGATAGAAAATCAAAATTTTTTAAGTCGCAGATGTATGTGAAGCAGATGAAATTGACTTTTTGAAGAGAATGCGGCAAATGCCATTTCAATATAGTTTTTATTCCTCAGCCTCATCTAGGTCTGCGGAACGGCCTGTTAGATTCTCTTGAAATGAGTGACACTCGAGAGCACTTTTACAAAGTGATCCAAGAGAGCTGTAAATACACCACATGTGCCAAGAGCGTCAATTGATGGGTGTGAACACAGCAAATGGATGCACTAAGAATTTTCATGACGCGACATGAAGCTGGGAATGTATAGATGCCGAAGGAAAGCTGCGAAGCACTCAGCTCTCGAAACCTTGATAAGCGATATGCAGCTTTAAAAGTATCAAATGAATACTGTACCTTATTAGCTCTTGAATCTCATGAACAAACACTGATCGTTGCTGCATATAAAATATATTCGCTGGAACTACATACAGTAACCTTATTCACGTTATTGATTCGGTCTTTGGAGGGACTAAAACGAGTTTGTGGACGAATTTTGGTAAAGGAGCTCAAGATTGGCCAGGAAAGAAAGATTTTTCAAAATCTGCTATGGCTGTAGAATATTTCTTAAAGTTTCATCCATAGAAATGACATGCGACAGCGTTCAGCTATGTTTCTCTTCGATTCCAGAGAAAGATTCAGCCGATATCAGGCAGGTTTAGACAATCTGTTTCAAATATCCAAACCTGCCGGCACTTGCATTCATTGTGTTTCAAGCGGAGAATGTAATCATTCATTTCCGGAACTTTTCACTGACAATTATTTTAGCCTTCTCCATTGAACGATTTGGTAAATTATCACCTTTGATTGATGAATTGATCTCTGTCGTATTACTGATGCATTATGAGAAAATCCAACGCAATGATACAACGACCTAAAAGAAGTGAAGTGAGCAGAATATTCCATATAATACTTCACTCACTCCAGGCCCTTAGAGCAGTACGTGTAGAGAACAAATTACTGAAAAGTGGAAAAGCGGTACAAATACAGTATTGGGATGTTTCGGGGAACGAAGCACAGGCACAAAACTACACCGCAAATCTTGGTGCAATGCTATTGGTGCTGCAGATATTAGTCCTAGGTAGGGTGGCCATCGTGGAAGTGCCCCCTGGCACAAGTGATCGCAGTGAAAATTTAGGACAGCCGTTAAGAATATTTCTTGAAGCTGACCACAGCTACCTTCAGTTCATAAATTTAAGCGACTCAGAAAGTTGGCACAAGGAGGCATCCAGCAGATTTAATAGTGCACACCGAAACGCTTCGATCAAGACAATTACGGGGCAACATTCGGAAACCAATCAAGCAGCAGACAGTACGCACAGTTCAAAAAGTGACGTCTCCAGCAGCACTGACATAAAAGAGCGTCGCTATTTCCCATTACTGCTTTCGGTATAAATGATTATAAATGAGCATATAATTACTGAGCGAAAAGTGAGTGGATTGATGAAATAGACGCTTTTATGAGCATTCAAGGGGTGAAAACTGCTCAACAGAGCATATCCATCCAATTCCCATCCTAATTCAACTAAGGACAGGGAAAATATTTCTCAGGCCAAAAAGAATGCGATGAGATCAGAACGCGAAGAAAATTATTTTCAGAAGGAAAACGATAAAGGTGACATAGAAATAACGTAATCAACATTTTGTGAAGATGAATGAGCCAAGATTCTTGGCACATTTTATCATTGTGCAGCTGCTTGGAGTTTATGATTGCTGTTCGGAACGTTCGAAACCTAGCGTTGAAAAAAATTTAGTCTACGTCGATAATGCTTTTTGTCCGATCTTTGTCCATCCATGTTCCGTCAATAGCTATGTCGGTCTCCTTTTCTGGAAACAAACTGTGCAAGTAGTGTTTATGCGCCATTTACACCCATCCTAACAATGTGCCGTTATCAACATTCGCAAGTTCGCAATCCGGATTCACAGGAATAAAATATGGTTTAAGCAGTGTTCAGCAGTCTCACGAAACACATTTTTTCAGTTGCTACACAAGCGAGAAATATCGATTTAAACATAGAATCATAGCTGATCTGGACCTCAGCTCTCTGCTGTTCCTGTAATGACGGAGACGCATTGTGAAATTAAAGAGTAAGAAGTCGTGATCGTTATCGATGAACCAATGTTCCATCAAAAACTGAAATTTTCTACGACTCTCAAGACCGAAATTTGATTTCGGTTCTTCTCGATCCTTTGCGATTTCAATAGAAGCTAGGTCAACGGAATATTTTCTCTCAATAATTGACGGACATTTTCGAGCTTGCAGCATCCATATTCTCGAATTTTGTGAAACGGCAGATTGCATGTGTCCAAGTTCCTCATCCGTGCTATGGCACCAGCAATATGTCCTTCGAGAGAGTTCGGGTCGTAGAAGTGAGTAACAGCAATTATTTTTCCTCATCATTGTTTCACATTTGACTGTTTTTGTTCTGCTCTCGAGATTAACACAGCTAGTTTCGATTTCATTAGCAGAACGATCTTTGTTTTCAGCAGATCGCATGGTGTAACCTTATGCAACTGATATCAACGCATAGTCTTCAGGGCGCATAAATTGGCTTCATGTCATGTAATAACTGGTTTTCACTTTTTTTGCCACTTTCTGAAGCCAAATCAGTCAATACGTATTCCACTTGGTTTAATCCTCGTTTTAGGGCGCTTTTGTCTTCTTTATGCCCACATATTTGAACTTGACGTCGCCTCATACCATTTTGATGCTAATGGTTTACTCTGCTATTGAATGCACTATGACACCTCCAATGTGCCTGTCTCTTTTAGGGATTGCTGCTTCCGTTGTGAAGTTGCTCTTGAAGAATCAATTTCAAAGGCATATCAGATGAACGAATCGAGAGAAGAGTAGCGATCTCAATAACCGCAATAAACAATGAGAAGAAGGGTTTGCAACCTCATATGCGAACACTGACTAAAATTCAAGTTAAGAGATGCGAGATGCGAACATATGCGAACTAAAAATTCAAGCTAAGACTTGGGTCGGTCACGAAAGGAACAACGCTTGCAGTTATTTCGAAATTTATAGAGCGCGTTAGGTGCCGCTGCGGGGTGTTCATTTATATGCAACAGTTTTATTCATTCAACGGTAGATATAAGCAAAAGTTATGTGTGCGTGGGTGTATGTGGAAGCAATTAAAGGATTATAGGGATGTTATAAAAGATTGCTAAATAAACATGACCTGAAATATAATCGAAAATGCACAGATTGCGTAGAGGAGTCGAAGAGCAATAACGCAGAAAAAGAAATGCGAAACGATTATCGCAAAACGGGCGCGATGAGAGCATCAGAAATTCAAGATGTGAAACAAAACGGAGATCTGAACGATTCAGGCGTTCCACGAAGCTTTCAATGCATTTCGCTTTTGCGACGTTTTCAGAGAGAATAGCCGAAATGCTCAGATAATAGTGGTACACACTATTCGAAACGTTCCTCATGCAAGCTATTCGAAAACTGAAATGCCGTCCGCTCTTCTATATTCAGCTGAAAGTTATGCTCCCATTGATCACATTTACGAGCGATCACAAAGATGGCCAAGTTCACATAAAAATCAATCGCTATCTTGAAATAGAGGAAATAAGTTTAAAAGTAGAAATTGAGCATGCTATATTCCGGTCATATAAAAGGGTTAACAACAGTATTTCTAGAGTTCATAAAGGGCAGCAGCACTGAAATAAAATAGGACAACTTCGAGCGAAGCGATATCAAAAACGAGATGTGCATGCAATATTAGGAAGCAGCAACAGTGGACTGATAGGGCGAAAGAAATACATCATGGTAGTGATGTTCGAGGCTTTGTACTGCGAAACATGGAGAAGATTATTTCCGACTTTACAGGGTTTTTTTTTGTTCATATGCACACTGAGGCATTAAATGAAAAGTCACTTGTAAAAGCGAAATTATGCAAACGTATCTGCAAAAAGAATGATATCATCACCTATGTTGAGGAGGCACGTGCGGCGATCATATGAAGCAGATAAGTTGAATAGTTTCCATAACAATTAGACCATTTTGAAATAGTTCACAATCTGAGCAGAAACGTTCATTCGCCAATAAATTTCAAATCATTGGCGCAGTGCACGAACATACTATGCTCGTTGTTCTAAAGATCCTTGCTTTATGCAACAAATGGAATAGCACTCAACACAATTTTTTGAGGCGCATCACTGCACATCGAATATGATGCGGAATAATCGACGGCACTTCCTTCTTGGCACTTTAGCCGCATAGAAGTCATCTTAGCCGTTTTAAAAGGAACGTTGAGGGAAAGAAAGCGGTACATTGCAGCAAGGAAACTTGCCGATGGATGCTAACGTTCATGAGCGTAGGGAAGCCTCCACCATCGATATAATGAATTATTTGCGCACAGAAGATGCAAGTTTTAAAGATGGAAACGCTACAAAAAGAATAAGAAAAGTTCACTGCATGCTTGGATTCTTCTCTGTTATCCTTGACTTATGGCTACGAACCCATCTCCATGACAGGAATGACTTGTCCTAAGGACGGGCTAGTAGTCATGCTAATGTATGGAGAATTGAAAGTGAGAAGAAACAAAGCCTGACGACAGACCTAACGATGGCAGTGTTCATATTTCTTGCACTGATTTCTGAGCTGAAAAGCGGATGGAAATAAATGCATGTAAACAGACACACGAGCGTGGGCTCGCCGATAAGCGTTATTGAAAAGCGGTTATGCAAATGTGTGTGAAAAAGTCACAGGGAAGATTTATATGAGTGATTGAGAAGACAGTAAACACAGCATCATATTACATGTTGTCAGATGAAGACGTCGATCGGTTACTTTGCCAAGCTTCCATGAAAGTTCCTCAATGTGTTCGATGTCACGTAAATTCTGTTTAAGTTATCCTTGAACGCCTCGAAGATGCAGCGCTGAAGGAGGCATTCAAAAAGTGCTAAACAATGGAGTCTTCAAATAGCAGCCAAGTAAGTGAACGCCGATAAAAACAAGTGGAGGTGCCCGACAGCGAGGTCTCCATGATATATGCTTTCGCATTCCCATGGTCTGAGCGAGCATTTTCACTATGCAGGGGAACAGCAAAGTTAGTAAAATTAGTGCTTCTATATTTTCGTCATACAAAAACTCGAACAAATGAACTCCAGCACATCGCTCACAATGACCGGAGCAGTGTAAAATGAGAACGTAGTTGGTCCGAAATGCATAGGAATTTCTTGGCGACTTTAAAAGTCGTATATCACTGTTTGTGATCCAACACGAAGTATACCACATGGAGTCGACTGATGGTGATGCCTCCACCTATCGAGTTTCTGCAACCTCACTCAACTGTTAGCAAAGACGAAATAATCGTTGCACGCACGCATACGAGAGCGTAGATAATGCTTTCCCATAATCCACCTTCATAGTGCAAATTCGAAAAATTCACAACAGAGTGCATGAAAGACACATGACGAACATCGTTTTACGCCATATTCCCCTGCTGCTAGTGCAAATCATAATCACTTGCGATCGTGTTAGCTGCATGGTGCACCGATCCTTCACACAACAAAAATGATTTGTTTCGGTAAGGAGCGAGATTTTCCCTGCTTGCATGGATCGCCGGTGCACAAAAGCGAAGACGTGTCATGACAACGACAGAGATTTGGTGACGGCGACAAGAGAGCATTAGAAGATCGGAATCGGATTTGCTGCTACAGCCAGAAATGAGTGGCACTTCAAAGCATCAATGTGCAACAGATTTAGTCTGAAAAGGTCGTAATTCTCACTGTGATTGCTTCATTTCTCCGAGACTTTCTCTCATCAGAACGTGCGACGTTGAAGGTAGCACCCATCGGTAAAGCGTAAACGCTCTTTCTGAGGAGACAGCTGGAGTTGCAGATCCAAGGCAGCCTGAGCAGCTCATTATGTGAGCTTTGGCAAGCATTTAAAGCCTAAAGCTATTCCCCAATATGTATGTAAGTATGAGTGATGAGCGACGAAGCTGAGGATATATATTCGCTAGGCATCATAGGCGTGCAAAAAGAGAGAAAGGTGAGTGCTTCTGCGCTGTTCGATAGTCGAATGAAACAACGCCACTGAAATGAAGTTACAGTCACCTGAACATAAACAAAAGCCTCATTTCTGAAGATTCATTCGCAATAATATCAAAGTTTCGCATTATTTCTGAACAAGCACAAGGCAATGCATAGACGGCTTAAGTTCTCTATTCTTTGCATTCCGAAAACTTCAGTGCGATCGTTGAACTTGGTAGTAGCGCTGCATTTTTTTTCGCCAAAAATGTCTCTTATTCATTCATGAAAATTGCCTTCTGCCTTAAATTGTTTCATAGAGCTGTTGGGTAAATTTAGAGGAACTTTCCAGCACTTATTAAATCATTTCTATTATTCAGTTAGATGCAACTAACGCACAATGGGGAAATTGACAACCAGCTAATAAATTGAATAAGTTTTGGTGAGAGAGCTTGCAATGCCAGTTAAATGTTGCAATGAGAACATAGCGAAATAAGACTCACGCTGCATATCTGTGATACGCTCTAACACAGCTGCACTGAGGCATTCAGATAAGGCTGATACATTGAGGGAGGAACACTCATCGCATCTGCTTTGAAATAACTTTNGCTGATACATTGAGGGAGGAACACTCGCATCTGCTTTGAAATAACTTTGAAAGCAGCTGCTGCCATGACATTTATGACAAAGATGGTCATAGGAAAACATGCACCTTTAGCTAGTATACTTAGCAGGCGATTATGAAGGTTGCGTGGGCGAGGGAGGAATGGGCGAAGGTAGGAAAAACGAAAGAAAGATAATTGTGACGGCTGCGTTATACATTCAAAGATCACATCATTATTCGATCCATAACCTTAATGTGTTGATTATATGTGTTGACGTTCAAACTCGAAAGTGATAACTGAAAGGGGCTTACTCATGCACAAGCTGTTGCATTTGTGTTACCCATTTAGACCAACCAACTGCTAATGGTAAATAACCTTCGTTTATCGTATTCTTGCAATGAATGTAACAGAACGTTGAAGGGGGACCGTCACAGAGCTGTCGGTACTGTCCCTCATAAAACATGCTGCATGACCCCCGAGGCGATTTGCGATTCATTTCATTTTCTCCAATGTAATGATGCACTACTATAATTAAGCCGTCATTGACAATTCCTCTTCCCAACTTTGCGTTTATCTCATGGAGGCGAATATCACTCAGTGCTATTATGCAAGAGAATTTTGTGATCGTTCATCGTCCCCTTTAGATACGACAGAAATGTCTCTAAAGTTACGTCGATAACGATCTTTACACTTTTGATTTTAAAAGTCAATGAGTTCTGCATCAGAAGCACTGCGAGAGTTTGCATCTCACGTTCATCAATATCGAGCCATTACCAACATTGCTAGCACAAACTATTGTGCACTCTGCAACTGTCGAGTTATGCGCAATTGCAATGCAGTATTCGCAATATCGTTCAGCATTACTCAAACTGTATTGGCCTGCATCATTCTTAGAAAAACGACGAACGCAACTGTGGCAATTAATTGCACACCACGAAATCTTCACCGCACCGACAAACTCGCGCAACTCAAACGATCGTGCTCTTGCACTAGGAACACGCCAGTGAAGGCGATTAGTTCCGCATAACCCCTGTTTCTTCTTGCCCTTGACGAAGTCTCCATTTTTCAGCAGCATTTGCTCCTTTGATTCTCGCCCCATTTCGAATTTTCTATTTTTCACGACCATAAGATGTGCGTCAAGGCTGGAAATGAAATGGCCTGATGGACCTAAAGACCCATCCTGGTTGCACAGTTCAAAGCCACATCCCACACCCTACATCCGGCTCCTGGAGTGCCTACACTGTGAAACTACTGACATTCAGTCGCAGGTCATGACTGGCAGTCGATTTCGAAGGCGACTGGAATATTTGATGCCGGATGCGAGCAGGATGTTTACGAGCCTCTTATATGCTGTAAAATACACAAGATCAAGAGCAGCAAGCGAACACCTTGGCACTGCAGTTCCATAAAACAATCTCGAGGTGTCTTTAGATTCCTCTTGAAACCAGCTGCTTCAAGAGCACTTAAAAATTAGTCTTTGCTGCATATTTGCCATTTCGTATGAGCATGTAAAGTGGCAAAGAAGTATTTTTCATGGAGAGCAACATTGTGAACTTGATGAGAATATGAGCATAAGTGGTAAATAGTTTGATCGGACCTATCGTACGCATCCAATGCCAAGCTTGGTTTAGTCTGCGATCCCCTACTGACCAGCGGCAACGTTATATCATTATTCATTTCTATCGCACTCTTTATCAGCCACTAACATGTGATTTCTGCCTCATCAAGGTCGCCTTATTCATGCGCATTGAGAAATTGTGTAGTGTATCGAGATTGCTTAAGCCCTGCTCATAATGGAAGCTGCTATTAACATCTCCTATATCCCTCGAAATTGCATTTCCATCGTCTATATGCATGCGATACGTATGCATAAGCAATTGCTGCCAACCCATCATCCTCTCACCCGTACAATTTTACCCACCGATTCTGAAATTATTGGGCTGAACTGCGCCTATATAATAATTTGTGGAAAGCACGACTGGAAACAGGAGGACAGAAGTGAAAGCTGCCTTGGGAAAAGAGGAAATTAGTACAGAGGTAATATCAGCCCCCAAATTTGCAGTTATCCTTCGCCGAGCAGTGCTTCTGCTACATCATTTCTCGTTTCTTTTTGGAAGCGATCTAATTGACTTGATGTTAATGGCTCAACTCTCCTATGCATGATTTTTAATTAGTATGCGCAGCTCACACAACAGTTTCGCATATACAGATTACATCATCATATAATATAAACATTATCGTTGTCTGTCAAAGGAACAAATTGGAGACGGCGTTCAAAACGACAAAGGCGTTCACGAAGTCATAAGCGGAATGATCGAAAACCGTTAATGTGCTGATGATGCC
This sequence comes from Toxascaris leonina, assembly GCA_022844705.1. NCBI lineage: Eukaryota > Metazoa > Nematoda > Chromadorea > Rhabditida > Ascarididae > Toxascaris > Toxascaris leonina. Next base: position 62,055 of record JAARMF010000491.1, on the reverse strand, counting down.
CAAAACGCAATACGGCGTCCAGAAGATCATATTCAAAGTAAGCATTAGGAATGCCTGAAACGACATTTTCCTTGAGATGAGCAATATTTCATGCAGAATTCAATGTGGGAACCAGCACAATCAGTTTTATTGTGAGATTAAATAATGTTCTGAAAACTTTACGCATTTTCTTCAAGAAAAACTTTATGCAACCTACTGCATAGTGTTCTTGTCAGTACGTTTATGATGGCAACTGATTCAAACTCTATGATATGGAGATTCCGCGCCTCATTTGGTGTATATGGAACATTTAAAGGAATAGAAAATGTAGCTTCTGGAGCTATTTTCCGTAGAATGCAAAACTGGGCCTAAATTAAGCACCATGAACGTATGTGTAATCACCGAGTGAGTGAACAGGTGAGTCTGTCTAGTCCTATGCCTATGAATGTCACATGCAAATGGCACATGATCACCTTCATACGAGTCCGCCGTCGAGCGATCGACATTGTCATTTGCCATGCGGATTTTATTTCACCTTCTTGCACCGCCGCAGCGAACCGTTGCTTGCGCATATCGAGCTCCAAAGTCACATGCGTACCTATTAGCAGTGAAGAACGCACTGATTCCACTGCCAAAGAATCTGAAGTATTTGAGTTTCTTCTCCAACTAAAATTGCAAGAATATCACTGAAGGATTAGCGGGTTTGCCCAAACTAGGCGACTCAATTGATCGCATATTCTGAAGCATGAAATATTGATGCAGTGAAGGATATCAAACACTACAACTCGTCTTCAAGCACCTCATATCGCCACCATTCTAGAAGTTGATAAAAGAAGACCTTCTTTCCCATTCCATATATTTTATACATTCCAATTTTGAGCAAAGCTCCAGATCACATCGGAGTGAAAGTTTTGCAAACACCGTTGTGCCACTATGTTCTTCTCATTCATTAGAGCATCATGAGAGTAACGGAATTAATCATATTCGTATTGCAATGCCCTATCGGTGGTTACAACGTTAGTAAGCTGCAAATGATTATTTTCGCAATATTCCTCCCAATAGCTCCTTTAACAAACAATATAACCTTTCAAGGGAATAAAAAAAGAATTGTTGCCCATGAGAGTTTGACCTCCGTCCACCTAACCGAAAACCCTCTAGCTGATATCAACTCACGAGTTTCAGTCGGACGGCGAGGAATATTACTGCTAGACAATGAGCCGAATAGACGACGCGAAATTTTGAGTGCGTGACAGTCTTTCACTGGTACCGGAATTAGGCTTAGAGCTGCAAGTTTATTCTCTGCAAGACGTTTCATTTCGAGCAGAATATATGACGACTCATCCATGGTCGTTTCTATCAGAATACAACAAACAATAAATTCTCGATGCTTCTTGAACAAGACTTTCATCAAATGCCGTACGAACTGTGCGACTTTGCATTTCAAGATGCTATTGATTGCTCAACAAGCAAAGCGAAAGCTAATGTAGCCAGCAAATTCAACTTTCCTATATACCTCTCAGAGAGGCGAGCATTTTCGACTACGCGCACATCACAAGCTCGGTTCATACGAGACCAAGCTGAAGATAGCTTCAAATTGGCATCGTCAGCCTTCAAATTACATCGCAACAAGGAACACTTTGCGCTGCTTGAATGGAAGCCGGAAGTTCGATTTGAATGAAAGTTGCTTTCAGTTTTAGCAATTCTGTTGTGACACTATATAGTTGGAAAGGTGAGTAAGAAAGGGTTTGACCGCCACATTTCTTAAAGTATAACTGTAAATAACCTTCTTAAAAATGAGTAATGCTTCCATCGGTAGGATGTTCACTCGCAGGATGCCTCTTGAAATATTTGGAGCACAGAGTGATCATTTCGGGAAGAAAGACTTCGAATGTGAAAAGCTTGAATCTTTAATGAGCAAATTCTCTTTCTTCAAAAAGACGACATTTTTATGCCCTTATTTGGCATGGTCGAGGGATAGTGGTTGATGGTTGCTGAAAGAATACCTCTGTTTTTATTCTCGTTTGCAACTGACTGCCTTGAGTCGATTTTACTATCAACGTCGACATTATCTCCTGTTGAGGCGTTATCTGTATAATAACTAGCCAGCGTCATAGTCATTGAACGTGCTGTTCTGCAAGACAACTCTTGAAGTGTTTCTCCTCTTCACATCCTTGGGGGACTTCTATGTTTTTTTGATGTTTTGCTTTTGCGATTATCGCGCAATCAACGTTGTGAATGGTTCATTCTTATATGCAGTGTGCAGTTCGCATCTTTGGTAGGCGATGATTATTACACACGATTAAAGACTTTTGGCAGCTGATCTTTCCAAAAGTGGATAGCGGAAATCATATAGCGAATGATAAGTTAAGAAGCTATAAATCATTATGCTCCAATAACACCTCTTCTCCAACAAATTCCAATCGAAGGTGTGAGAAAACTTGTGCAGAAAACTTATCTCCTTATTAAAGAAAACTCTCTTATTCCTGTCTGTCGTACAACGTTCAGTTATTTTCTTCCACATTATATGACCGAAAGTTTCCACCAGCTGAGAGACCACCTTCACAGTTACTTGCTTTGGTGTTCGACATTTGGCAGTACTGGTTATAGTTGGTTTATATTCGCAGTTCATCAAGAGCAGTTGGGTACTTTTTCACTGAGCGAATGTCTCAGCGGAAATCCGATACGATAATTAATGAAGAGCATAAAGGTTAATGGCCTTCAAACCGCGGTGTTTTATATCTGAAAAGTCTGACTGAACTTTCTGTTACAGCTTGAAACGATGCATTCGCCCAATGAAGTTGCAAATTTTAGGTGCAGGCAGAAAGCGTATCCGCAGCGCAGCTGTGACGTTATCATTCTTCAGATGCCGTGAACAGATGCTACGGCGTCGCTGAAGCTCTCAAATGCTGCCATTACAAAAAGACGAAAATCATTAGGATACAATTACATGGCTGATGGGAAATCGCTGAAGAGGCAATGTAAAAAATCTCCTAGATTTCCTTTTCCTTCCAAAGAAATTCTCTCTAATGGCTCTGAATGCGATTGATAATTGAAAAATAAATGTCAACTACCATGCGTACGGCTTCACAAATTAAGTTGGATAATTACTGCTTGCAGTGATGCCTGCAAATCGATGGATGCATCGCCTATTTTTCAAATACCACAATCCGTATAGTGTTTTCTTGGGGGGATTCTGTGAGTTTGTGTGCTGCGCATCAAATAAAACTGTTCGAGCACAAATGATAATAGCCATTACCAACAAAATTACGATAATATCAGCTGGTGATAGACCTCATACTATTTCATTCGTTCAATCATTGCACATTTCAATTTCGAGCCATCTGTACAAGAAAGAACCTCGCTATTGTCGCTTTTATTTGCAAAATGCGCATTGTGTGTGCGGTATGAGAGCATACCGGAGAATTATTCTGCATCACTATCAAGTAAAATAAACATCTCACAGAGTTCTCTTTCTATAGCCTTTGAGCATGAGCGAGCATATTCGTCTATGGAGATTATCATTCATGTACTATATTTGTCGTTTGCATGTCACACCACATTCTCTCATTGAACTTCAGCACAGAAGTATCAGCCGCCATTCCTAGCAACACTTCAAGAGAACTTACTTTCCGCCGGAGCAGCTTTCTCGTCTTGCTTCCATATGAATGCTTTTCATCAGAATGAGAATCGCTGTATAGCAGAAGAGTTCAATCGAATAAGGGACTATATATATGGAGAGAAGATGGAGGATATTGTATGCTGAAATTGGTGCTACTTAATTAGACTCTCGTCAGGAGTAACTAACTGCTGAGTGTGTTAACGTCGTCGCAACAGCAGCAGTAGGAGCTGGAGTTTTCACTCACAGAAACATAGTTCGGAGAAGCCTCGAAGGGAATCTAAAATTTCAGAATTCGCGTCGCTGCCAAAACCATCCTTCAAACTGCTCTCTCAAACTTGCTATATTTCTCCTCGCACTTAAATTGCTTGCAATTCATTCAACATGTTCACAATGACCAGTCTTGCTGACTAGCTGACGATGTGCCCTTAGTGTGATAAATCCCATCTTCACGACTCGGAGAACCTATCATTTCCTATGACCACCAACACATCCTTGGCGGACCATGCACGCACCTGAGGAAGGTGCAAAATGCAGTGGTTTCGCACTATCCCGAATCATTCCACGTGCCGTATTTTCGGCTCAGCGATTAATGCTCTTTACTACCTCCGCAGCTTTCAGAGCATTCGAAGTGTTGGAACAATTACCAGTTGTTCCTTTTTCCTGCCCTTCGTCTGCGTAGAACATTCACAGCGTAGAAATGGCGAATGCGGATAACCGCATCACGACAGTGCTCCTGTACTCTCTCATTCCGAACGCACTCATCGTGTGTCACGCTCAGTGTCATTTCGTCTAGTTATCCCCGTTTGTTCAAATAGAACATTTAACGTGATTAGCTGCTAAGAGATTGAAAGTACTCAAATTCTTGCTTTCAAATTGCCCAATAGTTTTGCTCCAAATGTGCTATATAGTTGCGGACGTTCTGGCCCTCCCTGTCTTCCCTCAGTTGCATTTCGTATCTCATGCCATTTCCAGCGCCGGTACTGTGGCAGCGTTTTCACACACACAGCTCTGGAGATGGCTGAGACACAAAATATAATCCAGGAAAGACGGAGGATCCAAAGTCATTGGGCATCATTCGAAGAAGAAGTGGATCGAGTAAAAAACATGTTGTCAATGTCGCCTAGTAAGTGCCGAAGACCGAACGCGAATAAGCGGTTGTTACTCTCTTGTGAGGAAAGCATTTCTAATTCTATCGGCTGAGAGATTTCTGAGGAACGGCAGTGTTATCTGGAATTCCAAGAATTTACTCGTTTTTGCTTTCGATTATCTGAACACTAGTGCAACAACTTTTGAATCTCTCTCATGAAGTAGGATTGTCGAATGTCTAATGCGCCAGCCTCAACTGGTGCTATACTACATGCATCTGTCGCTGGTGCTTTTCTAGAATCATCAACACTTTTTTATATCCTCTCCGTTGAGCTAGTTGATAGGATGATGCTCAAGAGCCTCGAATGCTAAAGTGCTCTCGCAAATCCATTGCATTGCTTTACTTAGTAATTTTTTCCTGCCAAATGAGCGCGGCAAATATGTAGAAATTATTCATGCCGGCACTTGCTTTTGGCTTCTTTTATCTGAACTAATGGTCTCAGAAGTTACCAGAGAGTTGCTGAATATATGAAACAACGCCCGATTATCTTAAATGATACGATCGCCAGTGAAAAGGCGTCATCATCCCCCAATGAAAGACGCGTGAAACAAATGCACATTTTTGGCTGGGTTGAATGTTCAACCGTTTTCCAAACTTGATGGATAACTTGGCAAGGTATCACAGGAAGCTCATCTATGGCGTTTTAAATCAAGGTCACAATTCGCAACTCCAAGTACGGCATTTTCCGATTTGAAACTACCCGACAAACAAGAAGACACTCATCCACGCACGCAAGTCCGATTTCCTCCATATGGTTCACAAAGGTGTGGCAAATGATATTTTGGCATATCGAAAAGATTATGAAAGAAGAGTGCAGGAAAAGATAAAAGCTTGAATTCGATGAAGCAGGTGGCTAACCTATATCATATGGAAACGACATTAGCTCTCATCGGTTCCCGAAGACGATGCTTGAGGGTAACCTGCTTTTCCTTTTCTTACTGCCATAGAAAACATTATCGATGTGACTAATATCCTAGCGCTGTTTGTGACTAAATGATTGATAATAAAGTCACACCATGCTCAAATATCTCAAGCGTATGGGGATCGTCGCTCATCCACTCATAATAGCTGCTGCCTCTTTCCCCCAAACCGACCGATGCCTCCAACATATTTGTTGAATTCGCACGCATTTCTTCATATACGCTATTTTCGTCACCGATCTGCCGATAGTATCGCATTATCGTCCTTCAACAAATCCTGTTATTGCTTTACATCCTTCTCTGCATATTGCATCGAAATTTCACCACTTTCTTTTTCTCTGCGCCGTTTTTATAACTCGCATCTTCTTTTAATTTCAGAGAGTTCTCCACGTAATCAAAAATATTTTGAACAAACCTCCTACAGAGATATCAGCAAGTTTGCTTCAACTGCCTATGCGGATATACGATTACCCTTCCGCGAATGCTCAGCATATGAGAAGTAAAACCAAATTTGTTCAACGTTCAATGTAGCCAACAGCTCCTTCGTTCACTCATTGAAAACACGACTGCCCTCTATTAACTATTTGTGACTAACGATAGATTCATTATGTATAAGACAAATGCTGCCCGTCCAAGCAGCATAAATTGAAATCACTTCAAATGCTGCAAAACGGTAACTAGTTGTCTCAGATTGAGTCCACTGCGATACTATGAAAACGAATAATAATAAAATTGAAGGATCTTTTCGTTTTTGTGAAAAATTCATTTCAATATATCAGTGAACAGTCTGCTACGTAGTCGTTCGCGACAGATTTTAACAGCGAATGTAACACCACTATGGAATGATGAAAACTGTTGATGATTCAACAAGCAGATTGACTATGAAAACAACGTTCAATGCAGCATTTTCAAGGGATTGGAGGTGAATACTGTGAAATGTGCCTCACCATATAGAAACACATTGCGGCTCTCCATCGGGAGTGTAGGTCGAGACATGAAAGACAAAAAGTTGTGGAATGGCGCACGTAATGGCAAGCAGCCATGCCATGCAAATCATCTGATTTGCCGTATATCGAGACTTCTGAAAATCACAATCTTCAGTCGCACTGTTCTTTAGCAGCAATAGAATATGCCCCTCAAATATAAGAAAGCGACCATCATGATGCACCAGTTCTTTACGAAAAGATATGTTCATACTTTTGTGAAAGTTCTCTTCCTTCGAATGGGAAGCCTAATTTCCAGTTTTTTGAAAAATTTCACGCAAAAGCAACAGTTCCCTTAGCAGTGCCTGAAGGCAATTTGCGAGAAATGTGCAAGGGCAATGGTTCTTTCTGAGATGTGGAAGGAATGTCGTATGCCGGAAATTATTCCGTGGAGGAGTTGCCTTAAAAACGGCAGATTGTCGCCTAGGAAAGCATATATGACCGTAAGAATCCGCAGTGGGAGAGGAACGAAGAGATTTTGATCAGCAGATCAATGGAACTTCCACACGTTTCAGCTGCTTCTACTAAGAAACTCGTTCCGCTAGATTTTGAGCAACTGTGAGCTTCATTTTCGCGGTGGTTATTCAAGCCGCACGCGATTAGAGTATTAGTAATCTGGAGTACGTGTCACGTTTCTCAGCAATTTTTCGAAATCTTATGTCTCGGAATAAGGCTCACAATAATCTTTAAAAAAAGAATAATCTGGAAGAAAGCATGAGGATAGCTCTGTTATTCATCCCTTAGCATGCACAGAATTGTGTTCGAGGGGCCTGATGACGCCTGAGAGATCAATGTTGTCTATTCAATTGAAGCTTCTGCATGGAGCGAATATTCACTGATGCTGATAGATATGAGGATTTTGTTTATCTCTAATAAGCTCATATACCAATTTAAACTACTCAATTTTTAATTGCATCAAATTCTCAAAGCAAATTTTGGTATGGATAAAGAGCACTGACCTGATGAATCTTTCGCAAGTGAGATGTTATATAAAGACGATCAGCAGCAATAAGGACTTGCATATTAGCGGTTAAATGCAATGAGAAAGTGTTTAGAAACTTGGTCGTTCGACAAAGAGCATCACCACCATACCACTGCAAAACAAGCCAGGTTAGCAAGGAATGTTTTTGTGAATTGCTTTCCATACACATGTCGAGTTCATCGAACTCTGATTTGCGTTCATTTTGCTCATGCGGAGTTTATACATCGTGCAATTAGTCACCTGAGGCTAATGAAAAAACGAGCAAGAAATAGAGGATTTAAGCAGTGCTGAGAAAGAGATCCTTCGAGGCTTAAATTCCTCTAGAGGTATGATTCTGCTCAGCCCACTGACTGAAATGACGCAGTTTGCAGAGTTTCATTTGCCAAAGAGAAAAATGTGTCTATGTGCAGCGAAACGTTGAATGTTTAAAGCGCAGCACTTTTTCCCAGAATCATCGGTCCTTATAGAATGGCATATTGGCAGATCTCTTGGCGGTATTTGTTCCTCACAGAAGTGAAGAAAACTTTCTGCTAACACAGGATTTACGCGGTTTCAGGAAAGCCATACTACCCCATAAGGTCCGTTTTCCTCAATAAGCACTCTGCCCTGTAAGAGTACCGAGATCATTTTTCTCAAAAATCAAGAATGATTTCTGCTGAAAATTCAACAGTTTCGCTAGGTGGCCAAGCTGAACCTGCAGGGTGCAATATGCCACAAATGCCACAACAGTAACCTCTTTCAGGACATTATCCTACGCTAATCAATCACTATCCAGCAATTAATTTATCATCTCAAGCAAGTAATAAACCTCACGAAGGAAAAACCCCCTACAAAAATATGGGAAAAGCGTACTTTTGTAATGTTTAATTCGATATGACTGAATTTACTAGAGAACTGCACGATCACATTAGCTTGGCTCTCGCGTATACTATTGAAAACTGGTAGCAGCTAGTTCGGCTCATAAAGGTGCTTCTTGCTAGTTGCAGTGCACATTCTTTATGCACTGTGCTTGAGCAAGTACAAAATGTCTTCGCCTATTTCCCGTTGTTCTTTTCTCTAATTCTGTTCTCCTTGCAAATTTCATATGCTGAAATGCCTTATGCTGACATTATATGAGTGCATCTGCAACGACGTTTCAGATGCATGAGTGTTTGCGATCTATTTGCGACCTCTCCGAAGCCATTGAAATTAAAATCGATTGACGAGCATGATCTATACTCTATGATGACAAAACGTCCCTTAATTTACTTCCACCAATAATTTTCGGAAGCATTGTGAATAGATACGGCTGAAAAGAAAATTCACATGTGTTCTGTACGGTGGAAAGCAAATTGCATGAAAGGCCTTTTATACAGCCGCAGCACCATAAAAAAAAGAAAAAAAATCTGTGAAAAATTTCTACTGGGGATCGTTTTACATGGAATGGGAAGCCTTTTTTCTGTATACTTCATTTTTCATTCTATTGATGAGTTGTGCAATTGACTGAGTAATTGAGGGGTAAGCATACACTCCACAAGCATTTTACTTGCGTTAACTCTGAACGTTTTTAGTTGCATTGTTCTTGATGTCTCCTAAATTCCATTCGCATTGCATGCATAACTGCATTATTCCAATAGCTGGCACGATGAGCTGTTCGCACATCACGCAACAATGTCTTGTATCGGGTGAATAAAGTTGAGATTGTAACATGTATAAAGCGAGTGAATTCGTTGAAGTTGATCGCAATGAAGCAGACTGCTACGTTGTGCAAACTGCAGGATGATAGGTTCTGACAGCCAAATACGTACGTAATAAGTGCTGATCCATATAATCTGTGTTGGTGCATAAACGAAAAGAACGATGAGATCGGCGATAGTGAGACTGATTTTGAATGACATCAAACGTGCTGCGATGATCAAATGACGACGGTAGTTCGAATGAAACCTAAAAAGGGCTTTTTTTGGGGCTACGACACTCGCGGAGAACTCAATGATCATTGAGAATCTCATGGCGAAAACCACTTTCTGGCGTGCGTTTCTGAAATCTTTCTGAAGATCAAAGATCTCCCTTGTCTCCCTTGTACCACGTACGCTACTTGCGCTTGCGAACATCTTTAAGTAGCGAAAAGATGGCCTAAAGAAAACTGCAGAGCGTGCATGAGGAACTACATTTTTCACTGATTGCTTATTTCTTTTAAACGCAAAAGGCAATGAGCTGAAATAACGTTTCCTACCGGGATTGCCAAATAGCTGAGGTTATTCGAGTTATAGCTACCGGAGCGCAACGAATTGAGCAATGCAAAAATAGTTGCAGTGCTCAGAGTAACATCGTCTATATGTAATTCGTACTTGCGAAATATGAAACACTTAGGCCAAGGTTTACTCTCTCGAGCACACTCGCTGTTACTCTCCCATCACTTTTCATTTTCACCATCCCTTCATTGCCGGAGAGATAATGCCGTCTGAAATGTTCACATTTTCTCCCTTGCGCTGATAAGTCTCCTTAATGAAGCTATTCGGAACGCCATGCTTACAGAATTTGCTTGAGGCATTATTGAGTTTTGTGCGTATTCGAAGAACAAAAACTCCAAATATGAATGCCTTGAAATAAATGAGCGATCGAAACATGCTGCGAGGTAATACTGAACTGTGCTGCTAACACAGTACGAACTTAGCGCTGTGCTGCAATGGCGCATTTTTGGAAACCATCGTTGCACAAGTGCGAAATTTCGTCAGCGCCGAGTCGGTTGAGAAAAATGCGAATTTTCTGCTGACAAGCCATCTGTCTCAGGAAAGTGCGTAGCATACATGACTGGTAAGCGCGTGATTCAGCTCGGTAATAGTGATGTTGCAGCGCTTGGTCAGCCATCATTTAAAAAATCATCCCTCAGGAGCGCCTGAGGGCACTCATGGAACTTTGAAACGATAAAAATACAAACCGTCTAGCTGTATAAACGAAGGCGCCACAGCCGAGTATCATCGCAAGCGCATAGATCGCAATCTCGATCACGTAGCTTAACTCAGGTGCGGTCATCTCCGTGTCCAGTTCCGTTATGACTGACGGACTAGCCATTCTTTTCACTCGTTAGACCTGTTTGGCACTGTAAACTTTCGAAGGCTTTCTTCGATAGTGAGAAGGTTGTTCACACCTGTAGATCTCAGAAACTTGCACTTAATCGAATGCGAGGCGAATGGCACAACAATACTCCGAATAAAGCAAATCTGAAACCTCTGTAGATAATTAACTATTTTCTCTGCGCATTTATGATACCGCCGAAGAAAGGAAGTTGCAAACCTGCAAATCTATGAGCATTTTCAAATAATAATGCAACAAATGGTTGAAATGCATCGAATATTCATTGGTACGAATATCACACAAAGAAGAATCAAATGTGCTCTATTTCATTATGAGAAATGTCATCCGTTACTCCACATTGCGAAAAGAATCAACTATGCATTGCTGTCCTAACCTTGATTCACTTCCAGTGACAGCGTACGAAAGATCGTGCGCGATTAAGTGGAACTCAAGTAAACACACAGATTAGCCTGCTGGCGGAATCATTAAGTTAGCGATCGATCAACGATGCCTCGAATAATCTGCAAAAGTTGGACTTGGAAAATGAACAGCAGTTAAGAGCAACTTGACGCCTGAGCGGCAATTCAACATGCAAATGTGGTGGCATGAAAGAACGGATGTATGCGTGCACACATCGATTATTACACAGTTTGCTTTATTTCTTTTGATGTGCTATGTGTAACACATCGTTGCATACTATCTGAGCAAGAGGTGTGCATCGCTTTATGAGATATGCTCTTCACTTGTGTGTTAATTCGCTGAGTGCCATATGCAAAACACTAAAAAATTTATGTTTGCACAAGAGAGATCGCAGAAATGCGTGCACATATGCGTCACAGTGGTATGTATTAAGTGTTGTTGATAGATGCGACTCAGCTCAACTAATAAATGGGAGGAGCGGAGAAGGGCATAATTTCAGAAATGCTTAATGAGCTTCTTAATTGCAGCTGCTACGTAACTTTTTTGTCGAGCACTCTCAAATTAGGCCCTTTTTGCGTTTCGATAGTGCACATGGACGCTTTGGCTAAACTACTTCGACAGAGGTCGAAAATGACGTCACGATCATGCAACGCGTAGATGATCCCATTACCCCACATCGAAAATTTCGCAAAAGTAAATTCGAGTAGCAGTGCAGTCTCATTGTTATTACACAACAGGACGACGTGAACCCTGTGATGTTCTGCCTTAAGTAAGTGAGGCTGAAAGAGAAAAAGAATGAAACATCAGGATAAGATTTGAACCACTCAGGCCTATCAAAATTTATTGCCACATTTCACCAACCTCCAAGCAAGTTGGATTATGAATAAGCGGAATATGAATAACTGACAGCTCCTACTTCCGTCCCTGCAGTCCCTTGTGTCCACCTCAAATCCAGGGATACGGGTATGGCCAGTGACCTCTTATCTGGATTTGCCCTGCAAAATAACAGAATAATCACATAGCTGAAACTTTATCGTCTTCAGGTCATATCAGTTCAAAATCGGAGATGAGCGAGTATTGGGATGGCGATTTTTGTCAAATTCTACTGCATAAACCAAAATCACAACGTACAGTTCAATGATTCCACTGCCAAGTTTCATCGATGAACATTGACTGAAATGCGCATATGTAGTATATAAATGAATAGAGCTATCCGCTAGTAGGTTTCATCTCTCAGCAAAATACGAACGAAGCGCATAGAATGCCGTATAACCTCTCACTGCTCTTCATGACGTGAATTTCACTATTATTTTTAATTTGGATTTTGGCTCATCGTTAAATTCTTCAATCTCAACTGTTGATCATTCGCCACAAAAGAAGAATAAAAATTTTTACCTCATTTCACATAAAGATGCTCCATATAGTCACCTTCAATTGAGCCTTTTATATGAAAACACAAAGCGTGTGGTATTGTCCGCCAAATAGGTTATCAACGCATTAGCTTTCGGGACTACGTCAAATCTAACAGCCGTTATATACAATAGGTGTCAGACACTCTCTCTGAACCAGTCGAGTGATTCAAGAAACGTTCAATCCAGAGTTCAACCCTTTCTGGTTCTGCAACTCATCGCAAAGTTGCAGTGTGCTGATATCCTTTCTAGTGAGCATAACTATATAAGGTGGAGGTACGCGAGTGGGTGTTCGAGCATGCCAATATGCTTATGTATGGGCACGTATGCTCGGCACCTATAATTCAAGAATCCAAAAACTTAGTGATAGGGAAATTCGATTGATTAAATTTGTACGAAGTGCATTGTTATAGTCGAATTGATTGCGACCTGTCACCTTCTGTGACGACTGATGGCAATGAATTCGCCATAGAATATACGAGTCAATTTCTTAGGTTGCTCACTGCTTCATAAATGAGCTTTTTAACGAGAAGTCGCTATACGTCCACTGAGTAAGTGCGCGTGCAATAAGGTCGTGCAATGTGCTGAAAAGCAAAAATGTGCATGGACCGAGCGTTGTTGAGCTATTGTTGTCAAAAACTGCATTGCAATCTGTCGAATGCTCTCAGTTACATGTGATTCATGGGAGATACTTTACTGAACGTAAAACGTCTAATATTATAGGCTCCTCCAAATGTACCCCTAATCGCATATTTCCAAACACTTTAGAGCAACGAAACTTCATCACACTTGATCATGATTTCCGTCAACGGCAATAACTTTTGATATCCAACCATCGAATTTATGAGACATTCGCATATTTAAAAATAACCATGCCATACACAATCACAGGCAAAACATTGCCATTCTCGACACTTTTGAAGCAGCCTGCATACCTCTGAACATGCGTGCTGTCACAGTTTGAAGCTGCTCGCTTCAAAGACAGATATGCACATCTATAGACGCATCAACAGGAGGAAAACTGACAAATGAATTTGCTTGTTAGAATCTCGAGATAATTCTCCGAGTCTCGAGATAAGTCCATCTCTAGATATGACCGCTTTGCATCGGTGTAAGACGTGCGCAAATAACAATTCGCACCTAATTGCCCAAGCCAGCATGAGGATCATTCAGAATTCACGTAACTGGTGAATTAGGAGCTGAAACTACGGTAATGGTGCACGCAAGGATGAAAGGCACTCACGTGTACATGCAATTACGCACACACAAACCCCACGCATATGTACACATGCACATGCACTCATATGCACGCACATACACACACATGCACGCATAGACGCACACGAGACGCATTTGCGCGTACACACAGACGTACGCACGAACACAGACATAAACAGATACGATCACACCCTGCCTACATATGCACATACACATTGACCCATCACAACAAAAGCACATCGCAAATGTGCGCACAGAGGCAAAGAGGTTGAAGATTTGGCGTAAAATAAGAGATGACGATTAGACTATAAAAACTTCCACATCGGTCCTATCACACATCCCTAAATGAATTGAATTCCAGCACAGTACCTCGACGTTGTACTCAAATTATTGGATATGTCATGAGGAAGTGATGGCGATTTAGGATGGAAACAACACAAAGGAGCGATATTTGATATTTTCAAAGGCTGCACATGCAAGCGTTTTTCATCTTCTCCATTTGCTAGCGATTTTTTAGAATCATTTTTGTGATATCAACTATACTGCCATTGCTAATGTTAGCAGCTCCATTATTGCACCATTGCAGCCAGCTATTTTTAGCAACCTCATTCGCTCAGTATGCAGCATATTCCGCCGGCACGACTAGCGCTGTGGTGCCGAAACCATTAGAAAGGTGTACAATTGGAGCTGCCACCAACTATGTCCTCGAATTTCAGTCGCGAATTTTATATACTTGTCCAAGACAGTGCTTATAAGCCCAAAAAACGCAGCTTTATTTGACGACGGCAAATTGCGGACCGAGCACGGGAATTGGAAGCAAAAAACTTATTGCGGATCGCTCCAGAAGACTAAAAAGTGCTCGCCTCTTAAGACTTTCCGCGC
>JAARMF010000491.1:28367-39684 GCA_022844705.1 Toxascaris leonina | reverse complement strand
CCCCCCCCCCCCTCCCACCCCATCTTCTACTTGCCACAGAAATGCTCGTCTCCCTACTCGGAAACTCTCGGCCACTACTGTGAAAATCTACCGTCCAATAAGAAGGGCCTTTTTTGATCGCAATGTGTTAGAGATGTTCGTTAGAGATTCCTTGTTAAACCACTCAACATGAAGCAGCCCTTAGTTCGTTTTCTCATAGGTCTTCATTCGCTCAAATAATTTCTTATCTAGAAGACTGGGATGTGGCATTGGATAGGAATGCAAACGAGGGAGCAGATGCAGAACGCAGGCTAGTGCGTAAAATGCCCTCTTTGCTCGTCCGAAGGTATGGTGACGTAATAATATTATTTCTGTTTTGAGGCAACACACAGATGGTGCAAAACTCGGTGCGATATCTTGAAAGGAGTTTTGTGAGGTAGCAGGTTTCGGCAAAATTTCCAACGCACTGCTAAGATAGACGAGCAGACGTTGCACACCTTTCCGTTTCAAAGCTGTTCGAAGATGCAAGTGTAGCCGCAGCTAAGAACATCAAAGCTTGCACATAACCATGATGCATTCCTGCCCACCATCGTTGAAACCACATGCGAAGTAGTTCCTGTCTCAGAAGCTCTCGAAGCCTCTTCTCGAAAATTCGTTTTATGACGGATGACGCTACTTCTGCGGTCAGCGATGCCAACAAGAAAGAAGCATCCCCTAGAGGGAAGTATGGACAATAAGCAGTTGGTAAGAAGCAGTGTTAGTGAAGCGACTATAATGAATTGGCCAAAGCGGAATGAAGCATTTGTGAAGCGAATGAGCGAAAGGGAGTGAAACACCTCTCTGGGAAGACTCATTGAAGCCTATCTATAAGTTCTCACTAGATTATAAAATTATATGTGCAGGAGCAGTAAAAACATTTCGGTGTCTTGCTGTCACGATGCTTAATCGACGTCATGCTTAAGACATCGAACGGAAGAGATCGTGATACTATCGCAATGTTCTAAAGCTTTTAATGTTCCATATAAAGTCAGATGCCTTTATTGCTGTTACCAAACAAACACTGACTTGGAGAAAATTTCTTCTGCAGTTAGAGAGATCCAAGACTATTGGCTCGTTTGCTGAAAAAAATCAGATGAATTTTGCACAACTGGACATTTCAAGTTAGAATTAGGTGTAGTTACTATGCGTCACATATAAATTCTAGTGATGTGCCTTAGTAGAGTGCCTTGAGCCTCATTCCGTCTGTCGTATACAGAAAAGATGTTTAAACAACATAGGGTGCGCTCTCACGCCCTTCGTGGCTGACGGTGAAATTTGCCATCCAGGTCCTGCAAAATGATGTAGCTCGTTTCAGAAAGTGATAAAGCTTGAGGCACCTTGAAGTTTCCTATAATAAAAGGCATTAACAATCGATAGGAGTGCTCCTCAAAGCGAGGTGATGGGACTATATCCATAAGAGATCTTTGTGCTGTAGCTGGCCCTTGATTTTTACTGGATGTGGGAGCATTCCGATGTTGTCAACAAATAATCGAAAATGTTGCAGTTTCGGGCCTTGCTGCACAAATTTACTAAACAATGCTGCAAGGTTGGCATTGTGGGCACTCAGTATTTTATGAAATGCTATACTCCAGTGATGTTCAGACGTCTCTTTTTGTTTTTGCACTGCTTGAACGACTTACTCCTGTTGTTCTTGCTGTAGTCTGTTGTAGCTAGAGTCAGTCTCACTATGCTGCTGAAACGATGCGCAATCACTCGAATATCACAAGCTCGATCTTGAGTTGATACTTTGTTTCAACAATACCGAATGGAGTTTGACAGCTTAGTCAGCACAGTATTTGAAAAAGTTGCCGAACACCAGGTTGCTGAACATTACCTCTCAGGTGAACGTTTTTCACAAAAACCACCTTATTGCGTGCTTTTGAGATATCCTTCCTGAAAAGTGGATAGTGCTGGAAATATGCGTACAGTGAAGTGATAACGGAAAGCAAATGACATGTCTTGACTAGCACAGCGAAACAGAAATCTGTGCGCAAAAATTTGCTGCATCTTCGGGGATGCCTACTATCTCACCTCCTTCCTCCAAATGCTGCTGAACTCCAAACTTCGATTGTTGCTTTTACAAACATCGCATTACCGTCGAGAAGAACGATCTCGATTTGAAGAAAGAAAACTGCTCTAATCCGTTTCTGCTTGTTGGCAGCTAACAACTCTTCATGCATTTATTTCTTGAATTTCCGTCTTTTCTGAACAAAATTCTCATTGGGGCATCCCGAAATGCTTCATTCGCAACTGAATTCAAGTCAACTGATCTGAACTTGGGTACTTCAGACCGTAGCTTTTTATATTCAATGTGGTAATCACTGCGACATGGAACGGTGGACTTTCCATTGAAAGAGAGACTATCGTAAATTAGTAGTGACATCAGTCTGCAGCACTTGTGCGTAGAATATCACGGGGCTAAAGGGTTTCAATCCGAGTTTGTATAATATATCCAGAGCTAGCTAGAAAAGCAGATGTTCGCGCTCGAGCTTGGTGGGAGGGAACATTCAGACAGCACACAAGAACATTCAGACATTCAGACAACATTCAGACTCCTCAAAACACTTATATCGAAGGAACCACAGAGAAAGGCGAAGAGCAAATCAGCACGAAACATCATAGAAATCAAATGCCACTAAGCATATTTCAATATTTCAATCTTTGCGGACCGTTTGACCGAATCACCACGTTGGACAAAAGCTGTCGTGTTCGAAGTACTTATAAAGAGAGAGAACCTAGTTTGGTCGGAAAACACAATTGTAAGGTGATACGATTGTGCTTGAAGGAAGGGAGGGAGGTAGGGAGGGAATAGGCAGGGAGAGAAAGAGACGAATACACATCGTTCCTCTGCGTCCGCAATCAGTGGGCTTGCCTCCGCACAAACTTAGCAACTGCCGAGGTGGAGCTAACTTTACGCAATTTCAGCATAAATATCAGACCGACTTAAAAACTACTCTCCTGTCGTACAATTTTTTCTGCAGCACGTCGTCGCATTGTCCTCCTGCATTCGATAATGTGAAAGAACTCTGCGAGGAAATTCAACTCGAGTTTTGGAGAGTCAGTTGATGTGAGCTTACAAGAACATAAAGCAGCTGCAAAGGACAAGCCGCTAATTCATTTCAGTGTGAAACCCAAAATTGGTGGGAGGGTAGGGGGAGGGTAAGGCGCCATAAGATCGAAAATGGTATGGTACCAACCCTGCAAATGTCGTTTGTTTTAAAAGATATGATGAAGTGGAAAGTGGATAGAAGAGACGCAAGCAGAAACTCACAACATTCACTCACCTGTGGCAGATAAAACAAATGGAGGCATTCTATGCTCAAAGATAACGTGAAATAAGCTGATTTTGATTTCATCGTCTTGCATCAACGGTATCATCGTTCTATGCATATTTAATTCGTTGGAACGTCCTCTATGCTTCCTTCGTTATAGAATAAAAATATTTTTATTTCGCTGATTTATCAAGTGACGTCATTTAATGAAGGGGAAAATAGATACGGTTCCTGAGGAAAATTTTCATCGACGCATGCGCCATCTCATTCTGCTCGAATTATTCAATAACCATGCATTGTGATGGTGATTTCACAGAGAGATTAACGGATATACGAGAGGAAGTGAAAAATGAAACGATGCATAGATGATGAGAAAAAAACTTGGAATAATATATGCTAGCTGAGCTAGAGCTGAGACAGCCATTCGCCATTTGTGCTAGCAAGCAACATGATCAGCATGTTTCCTTTTGGCACAGTGTGCACTCGAGCGGCAATCTTGCACTTGGCCGGCATACACCACACCTCCAGCGCTACGTACTACTTCACTCAACTTTACGCTGATCTGCATCCCCCTGTCGCATGTGTCATCTCAATCCCGCAATGCCCAAACACGTTTCACAGAACACTCCGCCCTGTAGATTCCTGAGAAACGTTGTGAAACTATGCGAGAGTTCAGTGAGCGGGAAGTTACTCATTTTCCTTGAAGCAACCTGTCGCATCATTTGTATATATGTCTCCAAATTTGCATATTCTCAAAACAGCTGCTTTAAGCACGACAGACATCTAGCTGCTTGCAGAAAATTTTTAAACGCTGCTCGTTTGTACTTCCAGGTCACTTCAGCCTTCTGTATGAAAGTGTTTTGCTGATTCACCCGCTATAGAATACATCATGAGCGAAGAGATGATGCACCTCATAGGTAGTGGAAAACAAGCCAAAGCTGTCTATTACACTGGTGAGTACGATCTTTACGTTCATCACAAATTTGATTTGTGGGCATGGAAATCAAGATTAGCGGCATGAAACGATTTTTGAGCGGGGAATTAAATTGTCGAAGAATGAAAGATGAGTTCGATGTCCCCCAACATCTCTCTGACTCTCGTGAGTGAAACATGCGAATTTATAAACAGAGCAGTCATCTACCCGCTAATAACTTGTGTCGTACAAATGCTGTCACTGTCTCCGAGCCATTTACTCGCACATCAAGTTATTGTTGATCTCGAAGTTGCCTCTCCTCAGCTATCAGCATGCCATGAAGTTTCTTCGGCTTCGCATATACTTTGATTTTATTAGGGCAGATAGTTGCTAGCAGTATTGGGAAGCTTTTATCTTTTCTCCTTACTGCTTTAATTACTCCACAATTCGTATGTGGTTGATGCCGCATTTAAGCATTAATCCGCATGAGGTGGATTCATCAACAAGAGACGGATTTGAATTGCATTCTTGAAATTTGTTGAGACCTAAATCGGATTATGAGCACTTAACATGGGAAAGAGAAAAGCGCTAACACCTCCTCATATATTGCTGTTTAGTGAAAGAAATTTATTGAATACACGCATCTGAAGTTATTGACCGCAGCGACTGTCCTCAGGAATATATTCCGAATTGAATCGGCTTAGTAGTGCCTTCGAATAGGACAACTCGTAAACAATGTCGAGCAGCATGAATGGGAAGAAATACACACAGTACAAANAATACATTCGAACTATCAACCGAATATTGAGCTTCAAGTCTGTTCTAATTATGTGCGTTCGGAAATCTTCATATGCGAAGCGCATGGCAGGGACGCTACGTTTGTGCATGTGTATGCGCACATGCATATCGGCTTGCAATTCTGCATGTCCGCTACTTTCAACTCCGGAGCTATTTGCGAAATTTGGTCAAAAAGAAATGGATTAATGGTGATATCGTATTAAAGGGTGTTGTTCTTTTGTACCGTACTTGTATAGATACCACTTATGGTGCAGCGTCATAACTAATTAAAGTTTGCAACTGGAGAATAATTAGAGCATATCTTGATTTTCAGAGGGCAGTATAGGAACACTATTGCACTGAGTTTTTCCCACTGCACTTACGCTTGAAATGCATCCCGGCTGAAAAAAAAAAAAACTCGTAATACGCTTCTGCAGTTTGATGTTTGAGTGTTCGATCTCGAAGAACACTACACCGCTCGCTGTAGCAAAAACTGTTCATTTGGAAAATCGGGGTCGAATTTTCTATTCTCAACGTTCAATGAGGTAAGCGAAAGTTAGCTACTGTCTCACATTTCACGCTCGTTTGCCTTGTATTTTAGACACTTTTGAAGAGGCAGTTCTTTTTCTCATCGTTCAAATTCTCATAGCTTTATGCTTCATGGGAGATTTTTGGAAAATTATGCTCAATCCTCTTTACTGCGAGCAAATGAATTCTTCTTCTAAGAACGGCATATAATTCGGACATTCTGGAAATCACACCTTTTACAATTGCAAATTTATGAACCACAAACGAAAGTGCACCAAATGGAATTTATGTCCAATATTTATTTCTTCAGCGTATTCTTTTCTTAGCAGCATCGTATTGTATGTAACGTCACGGTTGTTCGAAACGACTGAGGCTCAAAGTGCGCGTGAATAAGATAAATATCGTAGCCCTACTACAGCCGCTGTGGCATTCACGAAGTGATTTAGTGAAGCGGTAAGCCTTGGGAATGTGATGACTGCAAATTAGCAGTCTGACTACGACAAACACTATAAAACAACTGAGAGTACGACGTAAAGCTGAACATGCTCAAGTGACGAAAGCAATTAGTGACCAGAAACGGACCGTAAAGTGAAACATGCAGCCCAACGATTCGGAAGTCACAGAGGGAATCATTCAAAGGAGCTCAAGATAGGGCAGAAGAAAACCTCTATAAAGTTCTCTAAATCTGATGACTCTATCCAAGACGTTTCCAATCACATTCTCCCGTCAGGAGTTTCGCGAGTTTCCAGCTGTGCTGAACCAGCGATCGTTGAAAGAGATCAAGGAGAAGATTGTGGCAGAGGCGAAGCTGTCGATTCAAGTGTCCGTCGCTGTTGACGTTTGAAGCGGAAGGTGTATCACTGACTCATTTATTGCTGCAACAACCCATCACATTGGTGATGGTTCCATAAAATGCATTGCTGGGTCTGGAGAGGCGACACGGACATCGTGATGCGCCGGAGGCTGAACTAGCCTGTACTGAGATCCTAGACAGCGTGGGCATCGATGAGCCGTCAACAGACAGTGATAACTGACTCAGGCGCAAAACACGGTGCACACTTTTGAAAATGAATATGAGGTATTGCATGCTGAAGCAGGAGGCACAGGCTGTAAAATAGTTGTCGCAATGAACAGCTCAGACTTCGAGGACGATATGCATGTTTCTGCTCGACGACAACATGCTTGAATCCAATGAGAATAAAAGTGATTGGTTCGAAAGGCCGGATAGAAGAGTAGGGCTATATTTGCGAGTCCCGAAAAAAGTGAGCTGCATTCTCCATATACGCTACCCGGTGCTAGCAGGTGATCTGAAAATAACAGGATGCCGTGCTGACGTCGACGAATCAATAAAGATTATACGAAAGTTCAGGGCAAAATTGGCAGCGGCTGAACGACTACATTTAAGGTTTGGCTTGAATTTAGTTTGAGCAATTTAGTAGCAGCTGATGGCTTACATAGCATTTCTGAAAATCGACAGAAATCCAAATAGATTCATCTGCAGAACAGAGTGTGGTCAGGAGGTGGGAGAGAGCCCCTTCTCCTCCTATCACTTTCTTGAAGGAACGTGAATCGCGGGCACATCTGCTTGGCTGATCTGCGCCCTGCTCCAAAAAATATATCCTGTGTTTTTCTTATCACTCTGTTCTCGATCATACTTTATGTTCTGCAAGGCATCTCTCAACCGTCACGCTCTATGTCGATAAGGCCTCAAATGACGTTACAATTCCGACTGCTTTTGAATTCAACCGTTAATATATTATTATCTTCCTATATTCATATTGTGCGTTTGGAAATCTGCCCCTTTTCAGTCCCGAGTCGTCTCTGTGTTAAAGTGAATGGTGCTGTCCGGATGATCAGGAAATATCGCAGAACGTTTCAAGGAGTTTCGATGGACACGAAATGAGCGTGAGCAGTCGCCTTAGCGACCTCAGGCGATCGATAATAGCATCAATGTCGTTTTGACGAAGAGAACACTGGTTTTGTTATGGAGTTTTTCTGCAGATTTCTTGAATCTTTTCATCACTGATCGCAATATTCTGACGGTCTTATTCGTTCTACTCATTAATGCTGTCACTCCTCTTCATTTGCATCAAAGCTAGCGTATAAAATGTACAGTATAGAGTTACACTTTTGGAGGGAAAATGCCTAATATATTAATGTAAGGACATTGTGGATGCAGCACATTACGTGATAGAAGTATAGAGTTATGAGATTTTTGAGGGGAAAGTATAAGTGCAGTACTGTAAGAAAAATGCTATCACCTATATAGACAATAGGGATCACCTGCTGCACAATTCTAATATTGGCCGATGAATTGCGAGGAAAGTTGTGAACATTTAACACCTCCAAAGCATTTGCATTAATCTCGTCGCAAATAGGTGTTCATTCCACGCTATTCAGGTCACAGAAATATGAACACTTTTGGAATAATTTAAATGATACTTCGAATAAATTAAAATATTCATCGCGAAGTCATGAAACTCGCCGAACATATGAGCGGAATTCAGGAAGCGTTTGCTCCAAATCCTCTGGCATGTTCCTGCACTTGTTCGGGAAAATGGACAGCAATAGTGAGTCAAACGAAGCGGCAGAAACAGCATTTGGCCTGCATTTATTGCGAAAAAAGCTTTAGCGTTCGACGATAGCATCGAGCCATGAGCAAGCATTCACCTTAATTCCTATACATACTGCAACGTTTGAACGTTTACAATCGCCAGACTTGCAAATGCTTCTGTTATCACCTCAGTGCAAATGCTGTTTTCAATGAGACCCTAAACGTTTTATGGAAAGGATCTGGGAGCTCTCATTTCTCGCACAGAACCAAAGCCTTCAAAAAGCTTCCTTCTCCTCGGTCGCTTTCAAAAAGCTGAATTTCCCAAAACCATCTTGCTGAAGATCGATCGCACTAAATTTCCCAATAAACTGCATTACTGCCGCACACGATCCAACCGCAAGCAAATGAAACATATGTAAAGAACACTTGACTGACAGAGAAATGGTTACATACACATCAAGAGATACGGTATTTGGTGAGATGAGAGTGGGCAAATGTAATGTTCTAAATGTTATCATGCTACGAAAACATGTGCTTAACGTNAATACACATCAAGAGATACGGTATTTGGTGAGATGAGAGTGGGCAAATGTAATGTTCTAAATGTTATCATATTACGAAAACATGTGCTTAACGCCAATTTACAGCATTCGTAATTGCTATAAAATTTGAAAATCTTTCATTTGCAGCCCCTAAGGGACTACAGTTGATGAATTCCCTTCGTCTCTTTGCGGGATCGCTTTCTTCTCTTAAAGTGCAAAAGAGTCTGCGAACATTTGATGGATCACCTGACTGCATTTTTAATCGCTGGTGGTATCGTTTTGAGAAATAAACTGAAACAGTTATAATAGGAGAGCTAGAGCGATAACACATCGGAAATATAGTAGATTATACTAATTGAAGCTTTTATTCATAGATGCTAAAGTGGTCGAGAAAATGCATTGAGCAAGATGAACATTGGCATTTCGTTTTTCCAAAGTCACTGTTTTTGATGGCAGCAGAAGTTACATCGGCTTCGAACTAAATGTAGGGAAATGCAGGCACCACAGCTCGTTATTTCAAGGAATAAGTCTTTTCGTCGGAGGAGGCAAGGCGAAGAGCTTTCTTATCTCTTCCGCCTTCTCGCATCCAGACAACTTTACAGGTAAGAAAGAGCGGAAAATCATTCTGCGCGCTATTTTCCTCTTTAACAGTCTCGGTCACATTATGCCATTAAGAAGCAGCATTATTTTGCATGAGCCGATAGATATATAGAGGCACCAAGAGGTGTATTTGAATACGTATAAGCAACCCTTCCACATTATTCAATACAGCACATTCGTATTGCAAATAACCATTCATTCACAAACGTTGTAGCACATAGGAAAGCTCTGCAAAATGGAGGGAGTAATGCATTTACGGACCTCACTCTCACTTCAACGAATGGCGTCGACTGATTCATGGACACATGAGTGCCGACAACAAGTGGTAACTCATCGTTGAAATTGGCATCAAGAAGTGGCTTGACCAATCGAGAGCGCGGCGTTAAAATGAGCTGGAAAGCGCGAGTGTCATTCCATGACGAAGAACAGATTGCATTCTCGCCCATAAGTATAACCTCTAACATTAATATTCAAAGGAAATAAATATATTCCTACCTACTGGGCCAATCATCACACCCAGTAAAACAGCTCAATAAATCGACAGCAATATCTGCATCATCCTCTGTGAGCAAAAAATGGACTTGTTCGATGACTTTCGTAGTTGATCTCGCGAATACATCCGTTGATCGCTACATTCCTATCACTGGTTTAGAATCGTCGAAATTATTTCAGCAGTTGCGGCCGCAATTTTCGTGGCGAACTAGGTTTGTTGAACTTCAAGCCAGCGAAATACTTTGTTTTACTCATATTTAGTTGCCAAATTCCTGCACGAAATAGCCTATAAATATCCTATGCACCTCAGCGATCTGCACATTCCAAAATTCATCGAAAGCACATTTTTGGTGCATAGACGCTGCCTTTTATGCCCATTTCATTTTCGGCCGTTGTTATGGCCAGGGTGGGACAAGATCGTGGACGCTAAAGCTCAAAATATTTGCACTTTGTCAGGTGCGCCACTTTGTCAGATGCACCCCCACTTTTCGCTTCACTCAGCGCGCATCCGCCGTATGTGAAAATCGACAAGTGTGGTTCGATTGAAACTTTGATGGCATCCGTTCCAGATGGGTTAGGATACTTTAGGAACTTGTGAGAGGCTTTGGCCCGGTCGACATCTTACTGCATAATACGTTCTGCAGTGGCGATTCACTCATGAGATCATATGAATGAGGAATGTTTAGCCTGCTCTTATTATCCTACGGCCGCTCACCTAAAGGACAATCTGTTGATGAAGAAGTTATCATCATTTACGCTACCTATAAGCACACATCCCCAAAATCAGCGTTAATATTTTGAACATAAAGATGTGACGTCATTTCACGCAAATATCTGCTGATTGCAACTTCCGCTCATGAAAGCTTGATGCCAATGAACAAACTTCGTCGACAGCTACAATGTCTTAAAAATCAACAACAGTCGAAGTGAATGCAATCAGTGCAGTCGGTTGCACAATTCATCCTCAAATAATGCCACGTATATCGCACATTTGTTTTCTTGATGAAACGAGTGGTGTAAATTGAGAATAAAAGCCATAATAAAACTTGTACATACTATTGGTGTCTTAACAATCATAACTTGATGAATAAAACTGAATTAACGCTAGCGTAGAAGGTGATAGATACTTCGTGGTGATCTTGCAACTTCCACTGAAAGGTGCTACTATTTGAGACTCTCGGATGGACAGATGAGCATATGCACGCTTGCAAATAATGCTGCAATTTGCTTAGAGTGGCTGCGAATTCGCGTTGCGCATTGGAAATAGCATGCTTTTCAATTTTGCAACAAAGGTTGGCAAGTACCTAGGGCGACAGATGAAGGTCGACATCATTTTTTAGTGAAGAAATCCACAGATGTTTCATGTTTCTTATCAACGACTTAGCGAAACGTTCCATCCTTTGAGCAACCGGAGGATGAAAACGTAAGCTGACGCTTGACTGTGTGACGAATGTGTCTAAGAGGGGCATCTTTAGGCTATATATGACTGAGGATTTGTTGAAGATTTTCTCTCTCTCTTTGTAATAAATAGCTGTGGAATGCTATGTTGTAAACATAATACATTTATATATAGAATTAGATAAACAGACAGAGAGGGGGAGAGGGGGGGGGGGGGGGGGGG
>JAARMF010000491.1:9421-28151 GCA_022844705.1 Toxascaris leonina | reverse complement strand
GGGGGGGGGGGGGAGAAAGAAAGCGAAAGCAAATGACGTGCAAATTCATCGCTCAAACGTTCACCCAAAAAGATCATAAGTGGCGTCGAATAGTCGTATTTTAGCAATAACGAAAAGCTTCATATTCGCTATTACGAGGCGCGAGGGATTTTCGTCCTTCCTTGCGGCTCCATGTCCGCCTGTCTGTCTAACCACTCCCACTTTTCTCTGATAGAAGTCATTTCATCAATTACTGGCATCCACTATGCACCGTACACAGGTATTTTGATTAATAGGATGCGCAATATTGCACAGAGTAGCAAAAGTGCCCTTTAAATGATCATAGTTTGAACAAGCTTGTGGAAGGAGACTCAATGAACGGTGAGGCACGTCTAACACTCATCTTAGTTCACTCCGATCAAAAGAGAAACCTTCTAAGCTTAATTTCAACCTGTGCACATCAGTTGCTCTTCACTGAATTTCTTTGTCAATTTCCACAGTGTTTGTCGAAGGCAAATTGAATGCTCTGTGCTGATCCTATAAAAGCCAATATTGTGCACATAGAACTTTATAGTTTTAACCCACCCGTTCTTGTTTATATTTATTCAGTGATTATACGTTCATACCCCATTCTATAAAATACAGCTCAAAACAATGCACAGTCATCAGTCTAGAGGAAATCAAGCATTGTCAAGAGAAAGCGATGGCAAGCATCGATGAACTCATCGTCAATCAGCGAAATCCATTTAATGAACTAAAATGGTTTTAACCGGAAATGCGCTCGACACGTCACTTCTCAAGGTGCTGCAGTTCAGATGATAGCTCTATTTCGCATGCATCGACGTCCTCATTCCCACAAAAGGTTTTCATAATGCGTTTTTTTCTGCCAAATCGAGGGTACATTCCGAACAATCACTGTTAAGTCGCAATCAAAGCTCATTAATAACTTCAGTGCGAATTCGTATGGTCCTCCAACCGTTGTCTGTATAACAATAAATGAATAATAGTAGCGAAAGAACATAGGGGTTGGTCAGTTTGAATGCATATACAAACATGCGTGCAACAGTGAACAAACAGCATTTGATATGACTGCTGGAAATGAACGGGAGCTACAGAGCTGATGGCTGAAAAATATGAGCGGTTATAGATAGACGGAACATGCTCTTTTATCTGGAATTTCTTGGATGACTATCAACATGAGTTTGGCTGTGTTCAGGAGTGCTACAATTCAGATGTTCTAGGTCATAATCTAAGAGGAGAATAATGCGCAAATAAGCCGTAAGGGAAAAGATGCGTTTTGGAAAACGTAATAATGCGAGGAAGTGATAACATCTGAAACCGTTGAAATATGCTCCTCCGTCAACGGACGGGGGGGTGTGATTAAAAGTGCAGCGCTTATGCGTAAGCACCACTGACAAAGTGATATTTATCGGAGGAAGCCACCTCTGACAAGCAGATAAATGAGCAGTTTGCGAAGTGTTCGGATATGCTTGCTGGCCAGTGATTCAAAAAATTTTTGGCTTAACGAAAAACAAACAAACATCTCCATTGAACAGTATAATCAGAGGGTCAGCAGAGGATTTAAACAGACGTTGGTATCATTCCTCAATACTGCGCTTTCTTTTCTCTATTTATATATCTTTGTGCAAAAATCACGTAGCATAACAAAGAAATTGCACTAAACAACAACAAAGTACAATCTTGTGAGGCCAATCACTTGTCGGCGCTGATTTCGAAAATTCCTTTTCTCCTTGACGGTGGCAATCCTCTCTTTATTCGACAATAATTGTAGAGTTTCTGAATGTATTCATCATAAATATTTCTCCGCTCTTCCTGGATTGCAAGATCTGATGACAAACTGGTGTCGAGCAGGTGTTCGCACGTGGAATCCGATGGAAGTGCCTTACTGAGATTTGATTCTTTATGCGATTCCGCAAAATCTGCTCCGCGTCTTGCAACCGTATATGTTCGCATGTGTTTCTCTATAAGTCGGTCAAAGCACGCAGTCCTCTAATGCTGGAGCTATGAAATTTCAGGCAAAAATATGAGTAATAAATGGATGACGTCGTCAGCACTGAATGTTTGGTTCTGCTGTAGAAGAGAGGTAGGGAATAGTAAAGAGGACAAAGATCAATCTTCTTTCGTATGAATAAGAATGAAGTGATGAAGAGCAACAAAGATGTGCACCTCTTGTCCCATAGTTCACGCTTGCTCATCGATTCCAAAATGAGTGACAGATATTTGAGGATTCTTAAAAATTTCGATGCATTTTATGCCTATTAGATTATCATTTAAGATGAGAAAACACAAATAACATTCATTTGGAAACAAAAAACCAAGTCTGTCGTATTTCTGCATAGGTGATCGCATCAACAGTCAACGGATTCGTAAATAATGATGCACCAACGCTGCCAACCAACTGAGTTCATCTTGCATATTTTACTGAGCAATTTGCAATGCTTCAGCACGATCAGAATCCTACGTAATGATATGTGGTTCCGAGGCGTTCGATTTTCGGTTCTAAACATCGCCGCCAATAAATTCACTTCTCACCCGATTCCTATGACAGCTCTCAAAACCCAATCCATTATCGTGTTTTAACATTTCTGAGGGACAGAACAAATTGAATGAGCAGAATGGAAATAAGCTCGGAAACAAAGAACCAGAGACAACGGAGATAGTGAAAACCGATACCAGAGACGCATTCTGAGAAAATCTCATACCCGGACCAGCATCAAATTTACGATGTCAGAAATATCAGAAGTTGGGGATGTAGTGAAGTCTGGAAAATTCTTATATAATTCCATTAGCTGTGGCATGATTTCATGCAGTACGCATTGCACAAACAGAACAATACTCCCCGCAACAAAGCACAATATACGCTTCTGTAAAAAGTCTCACTGAGTACCAGTTACAACCACCTAAAAGAATGCGTTCCAAAAATAAAAGCAGTGCTTCACCCCATGAAGGTTATAACTTGCCACTACCTGATGGATGTAGGTTTCATTATACCGTATTGTCAAAACAAATATCACAGGTTTGCAAGCTTGTGGAATGTTTGGCGATCCTCGACAAATGAGGTACTTCCGACAGAGTCATTACGGAGTCAGCACCGGCAAATGTGACTCGTAGAAGAACAAAGCACACAAAAGACGACAGATTCTTAAGCTTGAAAATTTTCGACGTATTGTAGCCAATATGTTTTACAGAGAAATTTATCATTGAAACTCCAGAGTTCCGAGAAGGAAGAAAATTTTGGGCGACAAAAGGGGGAAAATTCGGTGATAATAAACGATTTTTGGAATGAGGATCTTGCATTTTCCTTAGATGGAAAATGCGCACAAGTGAAATAACGGATAGGGAACTAAAGTTCGTAATTTTCATTGCAATGAAATCTTTGTGTTCCTAAAAAAATTTTCTGCGTTGTGCTTTAAAGGCGATGTTGTATTTTCGTGTCGTTTATGAACTCGTGGGAACCGTTAAACGTTCAAAGCTTCAATTCGTTGAAATGTCTTTCTCGCAAGCGAGTGATGTTTTCTATGATATTTGATAAATTCCGCTTTCATTGTAATAAAGTGAGCATAATAGTGCACAGCATTTGTCAGTAAACAGCGTCAGCACTCCGTAATACATCCTCATTTCACGAGTAATACATCAATAGGGCAATTAATTCTATCGTTTTATACTCTCGAAGTGGGTGATGTTCAACCAGAACTTAGTGATCATATAACCTTGTGCAATAGGATATGTTCTTTTGGAACGAAAGAGAACAGAGTAATATGAATAGATGTGAGAAAATATTGTGATGGACAAGCGACCTTTCCGCAATTACATTAATGTAGCTTTTATTGACGATGAAAATTTCCAGTTCTCTTGGAAATGTATTTCATTGTGACTCATATTTGCTTTATTCGTTGATTCTGGTTCGCTATTGAAAATTACGGACTAATTTCTCAATTTTTAATTTCCCCTTTGATTAAATTCAATCAAGATTCAATGAAGCCAAATCATCACGATTTATTCCATTCATTTAAACTAGTTTCCTCATGAACCTACATCAACGAAAACATCTCAACAACAGTCAATTCTTAGAAGCGCCATCTTTTTCACTGTTTTATTCGATGCATGCTGTTCACAAAGAGAGTGTGTGGTTTATAAAGTTGGAAATCACACCATAGGTGCGAATGCCGATGATATGTGTTCCTAGCAGTGCGTCTCATGAGACAAGCGATTGAATCAGCATTCCGGCAAATAATAAATTAATTGGAGTATTCAAGGACCGCAGAAGCTGAAATCGATAGTCACTGAAACGAGAAACCGTCAACGTCATGGAGCTTGCGACGTCGATTTACCAGTACCGCATTCACTACAGGAAACATACGTATGCGTGCTCTGAGGGCGGACTGAGGCTACTCAAACTCGACAAATATTGCCTATAGAAAGCGCTACTTCCTTCGGAATTTAAATGCATGGAAATTCCTCAGCAGTTTTGAATCAGACAGGGTGACTGAAGTAAAGAAAGACCCCATGTGAGGGGAGACTATCCTCCTGAGCTGAAGTCCCTTTTTTCCCGACGATAGTAGAAGATAAATATTCAAGTTGTTCCTGCCTTTGCACATAATTGCGTCACCCTGTCCGGCAACTTATTTCGATCCCCTTATGTGTAATTCGTTTCATTCTCTCATATTAACCAACTTAAAGCATGGCTCAGTGGTCTCTCTGAAAAGCGTCTAATTGATTGACTGTCGGAATTCCTGCCGAGAAACAAATCTGTTACTCACAACTTACATTCTGAGAACAAAGTTCGAAAAAACATCAATTTCTTAGTATTTTTAAATTATTTCTGAAGGAGCCCAAACTCAGAGAAAAAGCGAAGTTTAGAAAATTCACTGAATTGTTCCATACAGTGATAAAAATTTTCTTTTGAGCCTTTCTTTCAAACGGCGTAATCGATGGAAAGCTGAAGCTGTTGGCGAGACTTGTGGCATATCCTCAGTAATCTCCTTTTACCATTTCAAATGGGTTTTCGTCCACACATTCAAATTGCCCTATGGTACATGTCACCACTATCTTCAACTTCGAAATTCAACTTCTCACTATGTGCTTTTTTAGTTTCGGAAGAGGACATTCCTAAATAGTAATTACCAAATGAAACACAGACTGTGCATCCCATATTATCAGCGCTCACTAAGGAGGAATGGAGAACGCCAAAACACAAAGAGATATTGCCTTCAACATGCAGATGGCGACGGCGTTTACGATATCGCAGATTAAATACTGCTGATCCAGTAGCCTTTAATATCGGAAGCTCATTGCGTGTAATTGAATACGGCAATCCACTATGCTCACTTTCGATTTATCGCTTTTTTCAATGCATAGTTGCATTGTATATGGCTACAGTACACAAAGATACCCCACATTCAAAAAGCAGTGAGAATGGGCTT
Source organism: Toxascaris leonina (assembly GCA_022844705.1). NCBI lineage: Eukaryota > Metazoa > Nematoda > Chromadorea > Rhabditida > Ascarididae > Toxascaris > Toxascaris leonina. The sequence continues at coordinate 22,728 of JAARMF010000491.1, read as the reverse complement.
TTAATTTAAAGTGCTTTTAATACTCTGAACCCTATTCACTTGCTTGAGAAAGAGCTCGTAATAATAGAATGTCGAAAAGTGCCATTAGCGCAATGACGATATGTCTGAGGGCTTTATAAAACAGCCACAATTTCTTGAACAATTGCGTATTTATATAAGCATCAAGGTGATAGTGTAATTGAAGTGCGATCGGTAATTAAGTGTGTCGCAAACAACNATCGGTATTTAAGTGTGTCGCAAACAATTCCATAAAGAGGGCAACAGATCTCTGATACAAGTTGCGATGCAAAGGAATCACTTCAATAGAGTGGAGCAGACAATGACTTCTTTAGTTGCTCATTTGTAAAAGAGATGTGAATTAATTAGTGAGAAGAGGGAAATCAACTTGACCACATTTCGTTCAATATACGAGTCAACCAACAGGTACACTAAAAATGATGTCAAATGAAGTTCACATCGAGAAGTATGTCGGTGAACTATTTTGGGGCTCATTTATGCTCTTTCATGCGGCTATCGCAATGCCTAAATAAGAAGTTGTGTAGGCCATTCATTTGCACTCAACCGAAGAGCCCATGCTAGAGGTGCTACTGAAATTGTTTATATCAGTTTCACTCATGGAGAACCGTGTGCAAGCATAACTGATGCAGCTATAAAGAAGCCAATGTGACGTGGTGAGAAAGAAGATGGGAGATATCGATGGCTGAAGAAAGAAGTGAGGAACGCCAGCGAACATTTGATGATAGAAATTGTTTGTTATTTAATTTGTTTCAGTGGAGTGGGTTAAATGGCCAAAATAGATTCGTTGACAACTGAGTCCTTCTCATTGCTCGATCGATGAAGGAACCTCCACTTCATAGATCACATTATGAGCAGCCGGATTCGTCGTTTATGCGAAAAAACATTGGCATACGCAAGTGGGCTACCTTTTCAACAGCGAAAACATCAATGGGCGGTGATGTACCATCCACCAGGTACGATGATCGACTCTAACAATTTTATATGACTTGCAGCTTCACTTAAAAGCTGAAATAAAAAACCCGCTAATGACGGCACTAAGTGCCAAAGCGAGCGAGTTGGGCTGACGCAAGGTGCAACATCCCCCCGTTCGTCCCGCCCACTGTCTCTAGAATGCTCATCGCTTTACATTCACGCCTTAAACAGTAGTGGCATCGCACGTGCTTTTTGACAGTTCACCACTCCACCAATCGGTTATACGATTATAGAGGTAGAAAACGGTCAAAATAATTTCTTGGAAGAGTCGGCGGTTTAACAGTTCTAACGGCTTGACAAATCGGTTTGTCACATTTCGAGCTAAGAATGGACCTTCGACAAACATGGACGAAACACTGTCTTTAGATGCCTTCAAGTGAAATGCAGTGATTGATCAATAGCTAATTGTAGGGAGTCATAGCACGGTGCGCATCACAGCTTCTAAATCTTATCCTCGCAATTTCCTTATCTCACAAGTCGAAGCTGTATGCTGAGCATGCACACCAACATTGCAGCACTTGTCCAAATCGATCCATGAGAAATGAGTGGAAGATGGAAAGCAGACATTCCGTGAACATTCACTAAAGGTCTAAGAATGAAATTTGCGGGAAAGAGAAAGTCATTGTGCCATTCAGCGATAAATTACAAGGGCACACAGCGCAACGATCAGCCGCCTCATCTCGAAGATTTTTGCCTAGATCCACTAATATCATGCAGGTCCAGCCTACTTTGGACTTGCTGATCCATGGCGATATTTCAGATATCCTGTGGTAATACTCACAATTTTATAGCTCTAGCTTCAGTGGTTCTCGTAGCGAGGCTGGCAGACAGAAAGATGAATAGACAGTCGGGCAGATGCATACAGACCCACACACTCGCACGTAGTATGTTTATCCATAAACAAATAATAAGCTAGGCAAATACCCATTTTTACCACAAAACGGTGTCGGAAGAACATACAAGAGAAATCAGTGAGGTGTCGCAATGCATCGGATCCCAATGAGCAATCAGCATTCAGCTAATAGTATCCATTCAGCTCGTTGAATTACGTTACCGAGATTGTTGACGCGCTAATTCGATATGAGCAGTTTTCATTGCAAAAGAGTGCGTAGTTCATCACGCTTGGTTGCGTTTTCCGCCAGTTTGAACGCTCATAACATCGCTTCGCTAAAAGTCGACTCAGAATTTTGCATCGATTGTCAGCTGAGGTTACTGAGGAACATTGAGCTTAGCTCATTATTCCTAGAATGTTCATTAAGAATCACACATAATTGGAAGAAATAGGTTGGGCAGCGATTACTGCAAGGTGATATTGTCCCACCAAAAATTGGAATTCATTGTTTCTGACTGCTCCACTTCAGCAAAAATACTCAAAACGTTCCTGTTTTAGTGTCATATCTGATCAACTGACAAGAAAGCGGCTTTCGCGCATGAAATATTTATAACATCGCATTCATCTCTGACCATGTCAATGGCATATGAGATCCAACGAAAGCTCTGTTGGAAACGTTCTCAGAAGCAAACGGTGTTTCAGAGAGCATTCCTTTGCCGCGAAATGAACTTTTAGCGCCATATGCACATNAATGAACTTTTAGGGCCATATGCACCTTTGAGAACATTTCTTCCATCTTTCAATGCGAGAGATCGTCTGACAATAAAGAATCGGAGCGCTGAACGTAAAAATCCGTGTTTTCTGATTGCCTTCTTTAAAGCCTTCCTCAAGGAATCGGATGTATGTTTGCAACTGCTAGAAAACATTTTTTCTTTTACAATGCTGTTTGGCCCCCCTCTATGAACCGACTTCAATAGTGATAAACAAAATTTTAGCATAGTGGTTGTTTAGCTGTGGTTGTCTGCAGGTGTTGGTAATCGTATTTATCATTTAGTCCATATACTGCTTCAAGCATAGCTGTGAAATAGGTTAGTGAGTATAGTATTAGTCGCGTTAAAAGAGGTCACATTTCGCTATAGTGGTATGTAACCTCTTTGTGGGAAACACGAACAATATGTCGGACGCTATGGTCTAGCAGCAAGGAACGAAAGAGGTCAAAAGCCCGTTGATTTTGCTGAGCCTTCCAGACTGCATGTGATGAATTCATTATTCGCTGAGTTGGTCAGTAGACATTAGGTCGGGCTGGCCTCTAGCGATGCGGGCCGCAACGAAATCGGCTTCGTCCTCAAAGGTAAGCGAGGATTAGTAATAGATGTAGCCGCTATTCCGGGATCGGCCGTTTCTGCGCACTCCGACCATTGTGCTGTGAGTAAAAAAACTAAAGTAGGGTCTCAAAAAAGAAGCAAGGCTTCACAGCAAATTAATCTCCATCGATAGTTATCCAAATTGCCAGCCACTGCATCTAGGTATCGGGATATTTCCAGAAGTGATATAGACAGCAGTTCCAGCCACTTTCTGGACAAAGGTAACATTGCAACTTCAGCAAATCCAAAGCTGCTGATACAGTGAATGTAGTTAGAAGTTGGAGATGTCGCCTCAGCCAAGTTACTCTTACCTTCTTTAGAAAAAGATAACGAATGCTGCAATTGGAAATACGACTTTTGGAGTACAATATGTTGCGCTAGGTGATAAGAAGAAAAATGACAGAAGACCACAGTAACTTCAAAATAAAAGCGTTGATTGAAGCAGCAAAACGCTAATCCAGTTCGAGATAAACCTGCAAAGAAATGCATTAGGGTCAAATCATGACTGCAGCGGGATGGGCTTCAAGCCAACCAATCGAGAGTATATGAGAGATAATCGCAAGAATAGCTATGAACAATCACTTCCTCCGTCAGCTTAAACATTCAAAATCTTGACTTAACCAATGTGTCTTCTGAGCCAGATGTGACACACAGAAAAGTGGAAAGCACAACACGGCTTGAATCCGGTGATTTCCGTGAAAGTGAATCAGTTAAAGCGGAGGAGATCACGTGGGTGCATCAAGCGGACAGTCGATATAGATGAAAATATGTTTGCGAGTGCAATGATGGAAAGAAACAATCCGACGAAAGAAACACAGCTATCGAAAGCATCAAAAAGTTTGATATTCGCCACAAATCGACGCTCATGCTCGTAATAGCGACAAATCGCAGTGTTAGTAGAGTTCTGAAAAGAACAATCGCGAAGGCAGCAAGGCCATAAATGGAAAGGCGATCGTATACAGCCCCAATGATTGGCAATGAATTTTACAGAAGCCTTATTTCAAAAACGCCAACAATTTCTCTCCATTCCGTGGCTGGGCTCAGCTGTTTTTCGAGGACCACTTGCTGAATTTGATTTCTATCAGCGATGAGAAAACGGAAAATGCACAACAATCGCGACACTTTTCAAGGCTCAAAATGACATTTCGTCGAACCTGTGCATGCCACGATTGCCTCCACCTCATTGTTGCGTGCATGATGCGCATGCACTTGCTTGCGTTGGCTATGGATAACTGCGAATCGTTTTGTTGCAGGCAGTCCAATCGAATGCCGATCGTATTCGTAATTTTTAAGCATTCATTTTTGCTGCCTACCGACATCTATGCCGACTTTGTTTCAAACGGAAATGCGCACTTCACTAATTATTAAGAAATGCGGTTATTGAAGATGGTGATGTTGAAGTTGCCGTCGATCGCTTATTTTTGGCTCGATTCGTTGGATAATGGATACAAGAAGCAATTATGAAGTTGATTTTGTTGTAGGAGCGGCCAAGGGGATTCTTGCAATTGGCATATCCTGCCGATGGGACTGTTGCGATGTATGCTTCAGAATCCTCTGCTTGGAATGTACTTCTCATCGTGAATAAATCATCGAACGAAGATGTTCACTTCCAAAGTTTGCACAGCGAGTTAGAGATAAGAGAAGGATCGTGAAGGTCGTCAACAGTTGAGCTGTTGGGCAATATGTGCTAAGTAACGTATTCTCTGTTTTCAACAAATGAACGAATCTCTTTTTAAATTGGGCAGTAAGGAGAAATGTTGTAATGTTATATGTACATATGATAGACCTTTAGATGCCCAATACGCAATGGAGGAAAGCCTTTCTTGAAAGTTCACACGAAATGAACGATTACATTTTGAGCAGTGAAATAAACAGGGAGTAAAAGGTACTACTAGGAAGTTATCCGTATCGACTAAACATACCACCTATTGTATAGCGTGAGACTCTCTGAGAATATCACATTTATTTGAAACGCAATGTTTCACTTTTGAGTTTTGATAACAGGATGGGAGTAGGCGATATTATTACAAGTTTTCTCGGATGGAGTTATTTGGACTGAATAAATCCATCTAGAGGACCTGTTATCTACCTTTAGGCAGTCATGAGAAGCGAAAAGTTTTTGTTCAATTTCACGCAATAATTTTGAAGTAAACATTGAGGTGACAAAATTTCTCATGTAGATGAGCAGCGTGAGACTCTCAGCAAATTGCTCTTGCTACACAAATTCTTTTTTTAACAGCTGAAGGAACGTAAAAGCTTGATTTTTGAGTTTGTGTAGGAAATCGAAAACACGGAGCGAACACAACTGAAGAATCGCTCGCACCATTTGGAGCTTATTGAACTATTGAGGAAATATTTCTGAGAGCACAAACTTTTGCCTTGTGCAGACGTCATCTTCATACAATTTTAAGCATTATTCCCTTGTTAATCGACTCTTTGCAAATTGTCCAACGTTTATATTCCTCTCTCTGCTATGATAGTGACAGTTATTGACTTTCGATGGAATTTATGGATTCATACGATTTTTTCCTAAATGTTTGCCATTTTATTCCACATACCATGCAAACTTCTCAAAAGAAGCTGATGTTTTTGACCGAAAACAAAAGTATGCAAAAATCGGTGACAGCCTTTTAAGTGCAGTCGGGTCCATCAAAATCTGAGAGTCTAATTACACAAATTTTCGAAAACTGGATTTACTTCCGCTGAAATTTCTCACAGCACTTCGTATTCGACGCACCAAAGTAGGTTAGAACCCGTTGATTCAATGCAGTATGCTCAGTGCTTGGTAGAATGCTTATCGTTGCCTACTGTATGTGGCGAAGAGAAAAGAACTATCAAAAGCGCTAAATAAATATTCCAGAAGTGTCAGAAGAAGCACAGAGGTGATAATGAGCCGAGAATGGATCCATCATCTGAATGTAGCAGGAGTGTCGAGGAGGATGACGCAGTCGAAAAGACTGCTGTGGGGAAGAAACTGTGCTTTATACTGGCGAGCTACTACCTAAGCGGATGACATCCTATGCTTGAAATGCGTCATCAAAGCGACCTGCTACTTTCCCCTTGTTTAATTTCACCCTTTTTATGGCTTTGATTGGCGTTGAACTTTATTTTTTCTTCCATTATCAAGCCATCCGGCACAGCATATTGCGCTGTAAAGTATAATTGTTTAGGTGCGTCTTCAGTTTTGGTACAATTTAGCTTACGGCTCATGCATTCTAGCGAATCGCTTTGGCTGCTTGCAAGAGATCGAGAGTGCTTGTGAAGTTGAGAATTCAAGAAGTTGATATGGGCTCATGATTGGACCAGTCAGTCCTTCGACTGATCCGATTGGTTTATTTCCATTCCCCAAATTCGAATAATATTCTCATAAGGAACTAAATTGAAACATTCCACGTTCGCTTTAAACATTCAAACTTTTCTCCAATTCGCTTCATTGTGATTACGTACATTGCTGAGTATGAGTTACATTATATACAGACACATTAAAACAAATGCAATTTACGTTTAAAAGCTATATGCAAAATGTGATAGCAGTTTTCCTTTTCCCTATAATCGCTATTCCTCTTTTGAAAATCCTGCGATTTGTCAGAGGTATTGATGTTGAAGATGTGATATGTTTCCTGCTGTAAACATCAAAGCACATTCACCGGTCATATTATACACTGACATAATCTGCGTCATAACGAATGTGACATTGATCCTCACCTTTACTTCCAATCTGTTGTCATTTGTATTGCCTGTTGTGAATGACTATTGAGTAGCCGATGTTTTATCGTTTCTTCTTATTCGCTCCACACTGAGCATATATTGTGCACTGACACTTCAAAAAATGATTTTAAAAAAAGAGGATTTCATTATTATGCTCATGTCTAACGGATGATGCTCTCCATTCATAGATCGCTCGTTACAACTAATTTTTCATGGTGACAAAGAGGGAAATGCAAACGATTCTAGAGGAATTTCGATGCAGTTTTTTTTTGTTTCTTTGAATAACAACAAGTGTGGCTTAGNGATGCAGTTTTTTTTTGTTTCTTTGAGTGGTCTATGACCTGAAATAACAACAAGTGTGGCTTAGTATTTAAATTGAACAACGAGCTAGATTCAACCGGTTGCATACCTCAGAGAAGCTAAAATAGGTCGCAATGATACGTACTTAAGCAAGCGTATTCAACATGGTGGACGAAGTGACAGCACGATCAGAGTGCCGGAAATTTTAATATTAATGGACGAAGTGTATGTTCTGGACGAATTTCAGGAAGCAGTTGTTGCGTGCAGTACACAAGAATGCGTGAAACCTCACAAATATGTATGCAAAAAAGAATATTAAATGAAGTGTCTCGGAATGCTCAGATAGGTTGCACCGTCGCTTATCTATAGCAAATAAAGCGCCATAGAGTTTGGCGTCCGTTGAAATTGCGGCTGTCGAAAGAGAGAATCAAGAAAGCATTCACTCAATATATGGCATTCGATTCGGCTATCCACACTAGTGAAGACGTTATTCGAACGACTGCTTATGTTTGTTTTGGAAATTCTTGCTGTTCACTATGGAATATCTTCGCGGTCTTATGGCGAAGAACTTTCTCATGCACTTTTTCATAATTATGTTTGCGATATATGTTATAGTAGTGTCATGCCTTCATTCATATATATATATATATTCAATATATATTCAGTAGCTCTGCAAAAGAAATATACACACTAAAAGCGTTTAGAAATATACATTTCTGTTTTATCGAGCAGTTGGGTCAGTTGATATATAACATGTAGCATCACATAGCATCTTCCATTCTTTTCTGGTAGGTTAAAGGGGTAAGCAGAATGCAAAAGTGTCGTCTTTGGTGCGCTTCCCTATTCGATCTATGATGAGAGAAAATAAAAAACACACAAATATTGGCGTGGGAATGCATTTCTATATTCAAAACGGCGGAAAAATATCTGCAACAGATGGATAATATATTTGCATTAGCAATCACAACAACAATAAGACTTTATTTTCACGTGAAAAGCGATACAGTTTGTCGTCTCAAGAATCAACGAAAAGAAATAAATAAAGAGAAATGAAGAAAGGAAATGAGCTAAGAGTGCTTTGAGAACGAAAAGCGGCCTGGTATTCTCACTGTTGTCTATTATTCATTGAAATATGAGGAAGCAGTTTGATTTGAATGATGAAATATCACTCATAAACAATCATTCTTCTCGCAAGAGGACATTTTATGCATTTAGTAGCATTTGAATAGATTGTGATTATAAATAAAAGAAAGGATTTCATCATCAGCTGGTATGACACAAAAATGTTGATTGCGACCGACAAATGAAAATGATGCTACTGAAATTGATTGCTCTGAGAATTGCTTCAATGAAGAAGCATCGTTTTCTACTTATGGAATACATCAAGCGCGATGAAGGCTCTCATTAAGAACAACGAAAAAGTCACACAGACGTCTCGAAGCACACATATGCCTCAAGCACGAGAAAAGTGCCTCAACTATGACTACAATGGACATTCCATGTGATGTAGTGTCAGCAGTTTGCCTTTTGCACCGAACGAAATAAGATGTGCAGGCTTCTCATCAGTATGTCTTGCAATTTCTTTCCATGTAATGCAGGAAGCTGCACTGTTTCTGAAGATGCCTTGCAATGGAGATCTGAAAGCTTTGATGAAACGTTTCGAGAAACTCTGAACACACGCAGACTTGTTCATGGACAGCACTTATTTCGTTGACGGGAACTGATAGAAGTATCAGAAATGAATTGGCAACCACTCCGCCATGACGTACGCGACCTTTATTGGCAGCAAAGGTGTGAATACGCGGCCTTCCGCTTCCTGGATAGATGCTCCATTAACTGGCTGATGTTCTGTTGACCACCAAGTCGTCATCAAATAACTGTTGCCATCAACCATGACAGAGACAAAGATTGACAGCATCGGCACGTTAACAAAGTAGTTGGAGAGGAAAAACGGCAATACAAAAGAGAAAAGAAAGTGTTGGAACTAGACTGAGTAATGTTGATTGCCAAGCTTCGATAGCGCAAAAAGCGGCAAAAAATTTGGATCGCTCATAGCTTCTTCACTTCTTTCAAACAACTCAGCCGAATCCGTCTTTTCCAGAAAAAGTTAAAAACTCGAGATATTTGAGCATTCAATAAATTTCAGCTTAAACGTTCGCTGAAATATTGATAATCAACTTAACTTTTGCAGAATTTATTCAAAGTTTAAAGGCTATATCGATTCGGCCTGTTGAATTCAAATGATCCAGTACAATCAATGCTATTAAGTGCTTCAATAAAATCTCCGCCTCCACGAGCGGCTTTTTCACAGCGTTTACATACTGCGCGAAGGCATATCGCTAGCTCGTTCCTATCGAGTCATCATATATCGGCAAATCTCTCTAAGCTCCAATAAACGAGAAAGTTCATTCCTCTAAATTCTGGCGGTTTTCAAGAAAATAACAGCGATTTCAGCTTGGTACAAAGAGTTGCAGCTGCAAAACTTTTCAAGAAATAAGAAACCTCAGCAATGGCCGTATAACCCAAAAATTTAAAAAGGCGTTTTCATAAAGTTTCTAATATTATTAGCACAAATCTTCGCCAAAAAGTATGTCGCACAAAAGTGGCCGGAAATTTGCGAGGTAGTAAGAGCAAGACGGCATACCTCATGCTTTTCAAACTATTTGGGGTGCACTTAGGATCATAGTTGGGTGCCGCGAGTGAGAGGTCGTCTGTAATATAAAAGGAAATGCGATCGTTGAGACATCAGCACACAGCAATTGTCTGCTGAATGTTTGGTGATGGGGTTGCCTGCACAATGCGATTATATTCAACGCCGTAAGGAGAAGCTGCAAAGACGGAACTCCGTCTCGTGGCCATAAATGCAGCAACGGCGGAGTCTCGGATGCATCTTCGTGTGGATAACTGCGAAATGATTAATTCAGTGAAGTAATAATGTAGGATGTAGGAAATAATTTTGTTCAGTGAATATGAATGATATCATAAATGAGACATCAAAGGAAGGAAGACAATGGAAAAGGGCAGCTGAAGATAACGTAAAGTAGATTAATAACAGCAAACAGTAACATATAGAGTCGATGGATGAGAGCGTGATGAGAAAAAACAGAGTATCACGATGTCAAGAATCGAACTCGGAGAATGAAGTCGGAATAAAACATCATAATAGGAGTGTAAATAAGGAAGTTCCAAGCGGGAATTAGATCCTTACAAATAGTGTCATAGAAAAAGATGTTGTTCAGTGCAATTATCTTCGATTCAGCCGAAAACAGTTGAACGATGAGCAGTTCAGGCACTCTTCAAGAGAACAGAAGCAGGCACACCAACGGGTTATCGAAATTCCGTCGATAAGTTGAGGGCAAAAGTTTGGTCAACTTTATTAAATCTCTTATTATTTGACCACTCGACCACTCAAGTCTAATAATCAGTTACTACCGCTTGTATGAAAATCGAAATCACTCGACTCCGCCTTAAAATCCAAAATTTGCGAGACGAATCTGAGCCCTATCAAGGCCAGGAACCCTCAAATTCATTCTACACTGCTTTGTTCCAGGTGCCAAAAACGCGCTTAACTCTTTCAAGCTTTCACTCCGTGCATTGAGCGATTCACCTCGCGTAGATTGTACTTTATAGATGAATGTCAAGATTTTCTGAATTTCCGAATGTTCAGCTGCTTTATGATACTCTTCGACCAGGCATCGATAGTCGAACAATCTATTTGACAGATAAATAATTTGAACAGTATGTCTACAAAGCTGCTTCAATAGAAATTGCAACTCAGAAGACTTAATGGATGAAGCAGCTTGTGGGAAGAGTTGGCACAGTATGCGTTATTGTGTCCCTCCCACCTGACCTAATCACTTTCACAAGTCACCAAAAAGGAAAACCCCAAATGCGCAATATTAGACTCATCTCCCTACTGCGTGGATCCTCTACAAAGGAATAGCATTAAAGCAGAGATAGAGCCGTAGTACAATTGCTGATTGCCCTCATTTGAAAAGAAACGCTAATTTTTGCAATTTTTATTTTTATCTTTGCACCTATGCAAAAAGTGTCTGAGACCGTATAATGATTCCTCTGCGCCTCATATTACAGCATATGGATTCTCCTTGTCTTTGCGTTCATGCGAAAACACGCAAAATGTCTGAAATACAATCTAGGTCACCTGATACAAGATATACAATTGATGCTCATGGCTGCACCCCGAACACTGCTGTCTATAAACCATCTTGACAGAGGCGACAGCACAGCAGTCTCTCTCTGCGGCCTATGAGTACGGCACATTATAGCTCCCCTTACAGTGCGTCAATGGCTTTAACTCCCCTTCAGAATATGGCACTGAAGTCAGTGCTAACCACCTCATGCCTGACTCTGAAAATAACGTATACTGCTGCGTCACGTAATGCACCTTAATTTGCTAACAAATCGACTGCAGCGACATAATAAAACTTTGTGCATCATTTCAGTCGCCTAATTTGGGGCTTAGTGCATTGTCGTTTACTGAACGGAAGTGCTGAAAATAGCGGAAATTTTTTGAAAGTCACATTTTCTCGCGTGGCAAAGTGATCCATTAGAGTTTCCTTATTGATTGTTGATGTCAACTGATGTTTCCACCAAGAGCATTAGTAATGCTTCTACTTTCAATGTTTTGCCCGTAATTTGTAGCACAATGAGGCTTCATTTATCGATAGTGTTGATCAAATCGACTAGCATTCGCTCTGTTCCATGGAGTAGACGTAATTACTGCACCTTTTTCATTTTGAATTTACTGGGGAAAACTCACGAAGACTTTCTTTTGCATCCCAAGCAAAGGTCTCAGCAGAAAGAAGGTCGCAGTAGCAGACGTGCTCACTCTCATCACCTTCTCCCTCTCCCTCTCCCCGCCCCCCTCACCCCCACCCCCACCTCGGCGCCTCCTCGCACTCTGCATACTTGCCCTCCAGGAAAAAGAGACGCTAACTGATCCTAGCGTCCCACACCCTCCCCCACGGGTGTGCTCTACACGACCAAAAAATTATTCTTCGCATTGCAAGATAGCGTGAATTCTCTCCCATTAGTCCTCCTCTGGGAGGAAATTGATCGAGAACTCAAGAACACATATCAGCTTAGAGCGTACATTTAGATGACCAAAGTTTATAGCACTGAATTCAGTGGTTACGGAGTGATGACTATCAGATGCGTGGATGCATTCACATGTGTATATATCTATGGTGCGAACAATATGAATTCAGTACAGAACGAAACAGATTGCAAAAACTTATCAGTTCCAGGAACGCTTACAGAACGCCATAAATGACATTAAAATGATTCAAATGCTTTCGCGATAACCTCAGCTGAGGCTATAAATCTTTCATTCAGACGTGACTGTCCGCTAATGATTCTAATAAGAAAAGCAAACAGGCTGGATTGCGGACAGTTACTGCAGGTCTGGGCAGATGAGTCCAATTCTTTAACACGGTTGCTAAGGAAATACTTTCTGACATCAGAATGTGTTCCTTCACTGCCATTTGCGGTTTGTTTGCGCTTCGTTTTTCAGCAGTCTTTGACTTTAGTTGACTCAGTGAATGCAGTTTCATTTCTCACGTTTCGATATTTTTATTTAGCGATGTGCCATTTGATGTTCCTTTGCAAAAGTGCGTTTGAGAGACCTTGAGCCTCTCTTTATGTCTGCATCGATATATATATGTGTCTATTTGTCCGCCCGTCTGGTTTTCAATTCTGAAACTTCCNTATATATATATATATATGTGTGTGTATTTGTCCGCCCGTCTGGTTCTCAATTCGGAAACTTCCAAAGCTACAGTTAGGAAATTAGTTGGATCTTTTGTGCACTATCGGATGGTCGTCTTTAGTTTATTCCACGTTTACCACTCATTTCGAAAGGAATTGTAGACGTCCAAAGGTGCCTACAATTTCTACGCGTTTTATATCGATCGGATTTTCAACTCAAACCGACATGGTCACAGAAAAACGTGATTTGTTGAATTCAAATATAATAGCACGATTTTGCAAGTATTAGTTTCTATCAGTATCTGACGAAACTATCTCATGAGATGAGCAGAATAGAGAGGCACTTATTTGTGGCATCTGCTCGGCCATAATGTTACGCTGATGAA
>JAARMF010000490.1:29502-82603 GCA_022844705.1 Toxascaris leonina | reverse complement strand
ACCGTTTCAAGTTCAGAAATTGTTGATTGCGAGCATTGTACATTTATAAGGATCCAATTAAAATCCATAATTGCTGGTATCACTAGAAGCGAATGAAAAATTTAACGATTATACGAGAACGAGGTTGATTTCCCGAAATAATAAACTGTGAAACGATCAGTAACTAGCTGGTAAGCCAATGAGAACGTAGCTGTATTGCGAGGTGAATGAAGGCTTAAAAACGATACCGTCGTTATTGGTGCTGAGGTCTGAGAGCAAACGAAACGATGCACAGTCATCCAAAGTGTCTCACAGTGGCAATTAAGCATGCTCACGTTAAGAAATGTTTTGGTGATCCTTAACCAAATATCTCCTCATGAATCGATTTCCTGCTGTCACAACTTCAGATGCTTTTAATTGCGCATTGATTTCGATGTGGCGCCGCATATCGACGACTATTAGNTCGATTTCATGCTGTCACAACTTCAGATGCTTTTAATTGCGCATGGATTTCGATGTGGCGTCGCATATCGACGACTATTAAGGGTCTAGATCGGCTATATTCTCAAGCATCACCTAAACACACCTGAGAACTCCTTCGTTTAGCGTGCTCTGATAACCTCCTCGCTCCATCCTTCTTCTTCTCCTTCAAACTTCGTTTCGGGACGCTGGCAAAAATTAGTGCGCTTGAGCGCAAAAATTGATATGCACACCAAATTATGCATTTTAGAGTGGGTCGAATCGAGAGTTTGGAACATTAAAAAAATATTTTCGCAAATGATATGATTACGCTCGAATTCGTTTTGCCGTTTTGTGATTTATTATCAGAGTTGTCCTTCGCGGAGATGCATTGCCTTGTTTTTCAACGACTAAATGATTTACTGGAGAAAACTCGACCGTAAATATTCTCGAATTCCACTTCTCGACCATCTCGATTTTCAGCGGTCCATTGCCAAAACTGCGCCTTAAAACTCGTAATCGAATTTCACTCGAAAACCGCATATTTTGAAATATTCGGAAGCCTATTAAAACGAACCTGCTCCAATAAGTGCACCGCGAAGAATTGACCATTTTAAATCGCTAAACGTTTCGTGAAAAGAGATCGCACTTCAAGATTCTTTTCAATTCTTCGCCACAGAAATTTTTCGTGTTGAAAGTTTTTAGGCGCTGAAGTTATTTTCCCTATCACGGTATAGGATGGATGTAAAGAGGTCGTATATCCCGTGCACGAATAAAAGGCATCTATTGCAGGCCTATTCCAACAAGACGGCTCATTTCTCATATGGGGAAAGAGGAACGAGAATAGCGGCGAATTTAATTCACATCCGCCAGTCCGTAGATGAAATTTCGTATTAGCAATTCCAGTTGTGATAACATTCGAATCATCGAACAACGAAAATCCCATCAAAATTGTCGACAGGATCAGCATATACGGAGTGGCAAAGAGGTGAATGCTAAGACTGCAATGAGAATTTGATGCGGCTCGATAGGCAGTCCTCAATGAGTCTTCAGTTAGCAGAACTGTTCCACTATCAGAAGGAAGTATGCCAACTGCGAAAGATCAATGAATGAAGTCACCGAATGCACATTTACTGCAGATTGCCTCAACTGACTATGAGGTCCGAACAGAAAACCACTTCAAACATAAAGATAAAAACAAAATTTTTTTTGGAACGATAGAAGGAGAAGTGGAAGATTATGCTTCTGTGCCGTATGTGACGCAACACGCTTTTGATCACTGTGTGAAAGGCGGAGAAGATTAAAGGAAGCATAAGGCATTACTAACAATTAAACTAGTATAGTATTGGTGTTGGTGAATGGATCGGTAGAAATCAGTGGTACTACCCACTTTTGATTCCCCAGCCAGTTTCATGTGACCAAAGAAACAAAAAATTTTAAAAAAGCAGAATAATAACTCATCTTTTCAATTGAGCTAACCGACTGTGCAAATCCACTAGAAAACCCGTTTGTTCTGCTCGATTTGTGTGACACAAAAGTTTTACAGAAGAGAAGCGCCTGTTGGAAGGCTTTAAGAGTCTACATCTGCCATCAGACACCTTATAGTTCAGACTATATGGAGAAATCCTCCACATCTGAGTTCCTCGATTTTGGAATTGAATTCGAAACAGACTAATGCGCATTTCTGTTCAAGTATAATTTGACGCATTTATGAATAATATTTGCATCCGCTTCACCACATTATGAAACCAATTATCAGCCTTCGTCAACTGCATTTGAAGTGCGGCCGTTAGAGTCGTTTCATCGACCATCAGTTGTGCATCCCAATGCCAGATCTGTGATCCCGCTGCACATTCAGTGTCGTTAAAGTTGAGTCTTGTGAACGGATGATACCATCGACTCAGATCGCCATGAGCGATAACTAATCTGAAAAATAATTCAAAAATCCGTTTTCGTCGTAATGCGCTCTCCTCCCTCCTCTGTCACAGATTTAGAAGGCAGCCAGTCTGCGATTGCAAGCGAAGCGCAATCCTTGACGCATTGCGCTGCTTGACAAAAAAAAAATGCACGGTGATACAAGGCATACATTAGCAAGTCATAAAGTCGCCTATTATGATGGAACTAGTGCAAGGAAATTAGTCCTGGCGNCTGGCGGCTTTGCGTTCTGAAAATCTGCAGCAGGATAGCGAATATTCATGGCGACAAGGGCGGAGCTGTGGTAGAATGTTGGAAAATGCTTGATTTTATTATAAGACCGCTTTTACTTTGTCATGCTGTTGCATTATGTCCTGTTTACGTTGAACTATAATAGATCAGCAATTCTAAAAAGTTGTAGCCGGAAAGTCAGAAAGGCTTGTTTTCGGAAAACCTGCATCGAAGTAGAAAAGACTGTTGCGCTTGAAGGATCCTGGGATGGAGTTTCCCTTGTGAGGACCCCTCGTCTAAAAGCTTCCTGCTGGAGCACAGCCAGAGCCCGAAAGTAGATATGCGACGAGGAAACATTCCGAATACTAACTCGAGCCTAAGCAAGAACTAGCAGCAAATGGAAGCGCCGTGACGTCTCAACTTGAAGGGCATCTATAAGAAAGCTGAAAGTTACGTTTTTGCACCTCGACCACCGTCAAAGTTTTCAGTTGTCATCAAAATATTGATTAAAGTCTGACTCACAACGTCAACAATATCTACAATTGTTGAAGCCATGAAGTGAATGTGAGAGATGAAACAAACTACCGCTACCAGGCGGAAGTCGGTGGTCTGTTGCTCATAACGATGTCGTCTTGCGTCAAAATCTTTGGGAACACAAAATCGACGCCCCTTTGCGCCTGTCATGAATCATTTCAAACAGATTGCGGCCATAGTCCTAGGCAAATTTTGAAATGAATTTCCCTAATGAATCTTCGCAAACGGTTTCTGCAGATGGTGGAGATACTTTAAATCTGAGGGCATTATTCCGTATAATTTATCGTTTATTGATAATCATCACACTTTTTTAGTGCAAAATTGTTGCTTTCCAGCAAATCTATACATCGAAGTTGTGGACATGAATGTGTTGCTCGCGCAATTTAGCTTTTCCGAAAACACCAAATGGTAGGGTTCTCCCAGTGAATAGCTCCATGTCAGTTCAGTCATTTGAGTGTATTGAGCAAATTGCGATCTCATTTGTACGCTGAGGCTCCATGTGTTCGATTTTTAAAGCACTCAAAGCGGTTGCGAGAGAATTGACACTACCATGTTGCTTCTCCTGCTTTGAAATATGAGCTATCATCCAAGCTTGTTCATACAGTGGCAGTCAATTGTTGGAATTCAGGCTATCGGCCATTCACAATTCGGCAGATGAGTCATCGCACATACGAAAAATGTAGTGCCTGTAACCGCCGTTTTTGACAGCCTGCTGTATTCTGGCATCCTTTTATAGGCAACGAAATTTGCGTGCCCCATTCAAAATTGCCGCATTACTTGCTCATAAATGATGAATTAGTAAACTAAGCTGTGATGAATTTTGCCCTTATCTGTTCACCGTGCCTTTTCTGATGATAATGGACCCTTCGAAAGGGAAGTGATGGAATAGAAAGCAACTTTTTTAAATTTTGCATTGCTAAATATGCACAGATGATGCTATTCAGTTTCTTCATTAATTTTACTATCAAATTATTATTCACTGTTCTAAATAAAGACATTTTGTTCGAATCAATCAATAATCATCCAGAATGCATACATTCGATCCGGAGAGGTTTACTTGCATTCACTAAAGTTACAATAATTACTCATGCTCATTGCCCCTCAAGTTTTGCCTCGAAAATCAAAATTTCCATGATTCTTCATATGCAAAGTCAAAATCAACTGTTCAGAAATGTGGCTAGAAGCTAAGGTACCATTTGAAAACTCACTTGACGTTGCTGTCACTTACAAGCGATCTGTTTTTCAGCCCATGCAGCATAAAGTCTCGCTTCCAGCTCCACGTTCCGCGCGTTAGAAAACCATCGCGCACCCATGCATTTCCCTTCGGTAAAATCTTCATTCGTGGATTAAAATGCTCATTCTCGGCTAGAAGTATTCGGATGCATGCTTCGGCAGCAAAGAGGTCATCGTAGTTGTTGGAATGATTCCACATTCCACGACACAGCCCTGCATTTATCGATATCGCAGTGATAAGCCTTTCGACCACGTAGAACTGAAACTTTATTTTTGCAACGGTCAAACGATTCGCGAGTCTAGTAACGAAAAGCTCTAAGATTGGGCCGCCGTACATTGCATACAGAATTTTTTTTACTTCAACATCGGACGGTATATCATTGAAAGACTGACGATCACTGATCCGTGTTCCATGTCGTGGGTCAATGAAGAAGGTCGAACCTTATCAACTGCAAGTGGTCGGACGGTATGACAAGTTATTTTCAGTGTGTAACAGACTGTTGTGTCACCCACCAAATAAGCCCACTGCAGCATTATTAGCAGTTAAATTTGGAGCAGCAAGTAGGATATCGAAGCAGTGAAAATTCAGAATTCATTCAACAATTGCCCTAAAATCAAAATGCTCGACCCCTGTATACTGATAAGGCCATGTGCTGATATATGCGGCAAACTTCGCGTCTCCACCTACTCTTGGATTCCTCTGCAAATCACAACAGATGCATTCGTAGGGTCTGGATCCGAAAGTGGAACCGAAATCGACGCTGTGTGGTTGTTGATTTGAATGTGAAAATGGTACGACAGTAAAGAGTGACGAATTTATGCGGCGCATGCGATGACAAATCAACAATCTATAACTTCGCTTGGTCGGCTGATCAGTTTGGTAACAGATTAAATAGATAACTCCACTGTGGGGTCCAACACGGCTATAGCTATTGCATTGCGCTCGTATGACAGACGAACTACGTAAGTCACGATCGAACGATAAATATGATTGTCGCATCGTTTCTTTAATTACACACTTTGTCTTGATCCCCTTTGAATGTATCTNCCATTGAATGTATTGCTTTTAATGCGCAGTTGCTAATTCGCAAATTCCCAGAACGCAAGAAAAAATCGCTTCGAGATGGATTTGCAAAGTGGAGCGAGCGATTCGGTATCAGAGAATTACCAAAGATCGCTCGTAAAGGGTTATTTAGCAACACGTTTATCAAAATAGCGCATTTAAAAGCACACTTTCAGCGCAAAATCTTATTTGGGCATGTACTTGGGGAGGATTCACATTCTTCATTTAATATGTTCAGGGAATAGAACAAAATAATTCGGCGCTCAGTTATGCTTATACTTACATGAATCGCTCCATTATCCCTTCCGTGGAAGCTGTTCGGCAAGTTCTTCTCATATTCTGCGAATTTCCTCAGGAAGTCGATGGCTTCTGTAGAATTGCGTGCAAGGTAAGAGCCGCATGAAATTTCCCAATTATAGAATCTGTCGTAAAATATGAGATCATATTTGTCGTCAACGAACTCCTCGATTAACCTGAATATGTGATGGCGAATATGCTTCAGGCCATGTCATTAAAGAGCTGAATTTAACACAGTGCTGATGTTCTCGGCGCCACAACATCTTCGTTCTCAATATCGTTTTTCGATGTAAATTGCGCAATAAGCGGATTTTTCTGCAGAGTCAAATCTAATTAATAGTTATTGAATTGTAATGAATAAATGGTGTCTTTTCAATAGGAAAATCGTTGACCATCACAATATGATCAGAAGTGTAGATAGCTTGAGTGTAAGCGTCCGCATTTGGCAGCTTCGATAGCAATACTACTTTACTCATAAACAGTGAAAGTCCTGCGGTTTATTTTGTCATTTCGGACGTGTCATTCCAGTGTGGTTCAGTAGTAACAACTCGCAGTGGCATCTCATAAGAGAATCCAAAAGCTCGAGCTGTGAAACAAATTCAACAAGAATTCCTCAAAAAGTTCACAGCAGTCGAGTAAAGTACATGATATACGGATATTTCGACGCTTTTCCTGCATCTAGATAATTTACATATTTTTAGTGGTTGTCCGCACTGTGATGTCAAAAAACACAGTCGCTGAGAGTAAATCGCTTTCAGATCCCCTCGCCGTTCCTCAGATAATTTTTATGCGCCTTTGCCAGTAATATCATTTCAATCAATGAGAAGAGCTTCACACCTTGTTGGATTAACCACACCAACATCCGCATCGACAAATAATATCCACTCATATTTCGGCAGTATATAAGACGTGATACAGTGGCGTCGAAACATTATCTGCAAAGTTAGCCATTCTTTCAAAAAGTTTACACGTTCTCACCGTTTGCATATCACATCCCAAGTCGAAGAGTGCGAAGTGAGGCACATTGTTGGGTGATGTTGCTTATGGCTACAAACTGGGCCGTAATAGTACATAAAACATATTGTAATTGTTAATTTATGTTGGTAGTTGTAGCGCCTCATCGATGCTACTTTTATGGCAATTCGTCGCACGCTCAGCTCTTTTATGACGCAGTAAACGAGAAATACCGAGAGTATGGGATCCATCTACATGTTGGGAACATCCAAGGGATGCAATCCTGCTAATGCGGAGATGAACTTCCTCATTTGTGGATACATTTCTTGCAGCAAAGNTCCTGCTAATGCGAAGATGAACTTTCTCATTTGTGGATACGTTTCTTGCAGCAAATTAAGTGGCATCCGTTTATAAATCTGAAATATTCATCTAGAGTAGTGGCAAGCGCTGCGACGAAAGTAGTAGCCACCGTTATGAGGAAGGAAATTATTAGTTTGCTTCACATGTAAAATGATGAGACCATGACACCTTGTCGATGTGCGTGCTTTGAAATGCTTTATTGGTGGCCAATATAGGTCGGAGTGAGTAAAAGCTTAAAATGTTTGCAGTCGGCCTTATCATGTTACGTGTGATTGCATCTGTATCTGTGCGCCAAAGTAACATAACTATTTCCAGGCAAATCGTATTTTACACCACTGTCCTTTGAAAGGAAGTTTAACACCGATGACAGATTCATTTGAAACGGTCGACAGCAGTAAGAGACATCAGAATCTGCTCGTTTGTCATACATTCGATTCTGTGCCATAGACTTACTCTAGGGAAATGATAATAAGGAAAGGCTGAGGGATGAAATGGGATTTGGTCAGGCTCGTGATTCAGCTGAGCGAGTATCGAAGCGCTCAATCGTTTGCTTCATAAACATCTTTGAAGTATGTCTTGGAGACTTGTACGGGCCGCAATCGTCGTGAAGAAGAAAACATATTCCACTCAAAATAGATTCCTCACGAAAACGATAGACTTACATCTGTTTGGGGACAGCGTTGCCTCCATTCAGATGTTTCGCGTACAAACTCAAAGGGGTAACCGTGCATAAGTGCGTAGCAGCGAAGTGAGGATAACGCTGCGACAACCTCACGCTCATCAAACTTTTCGTCCACGATTGAGATAATGGCTATATTACGAGAGTGATTTCGTGTAGATCGTATCCGCATTGATGCCTCTTGCTTGGCATCATTAATAATTAGTATCTAAACATCACTCTTGTCGGATGCGAAATGAAAGCTGAGATGATTTTTCAATGGAAGCATGAGAAATGAAAACATGAATTAATTCTCATCCGACGAACAGAGGAGTGCACGATGCGGAAGGCACACAGAAAACGTCTATATATAACTAGTCAATAGGTATCGAACATAGGAGGTCTTCGAACGTACAATGTGCGTCTTCGAAGAGGTAGACGAAGAGAAGGAGAAGTCGTATAACATGCACATAAGCTGCGCTATTACCTCATTCACGGGCTTGAAGGTGACCCACGGAAGTGAATATTTCTGCATTTTGTGTAGTTTTACAAGATTCCTTTGCAAAGTTGCACATTGCGAAGGTCGTCTCTGTCCATGTTTATTTATTTACACGTGCATGTAAGCTCGCATGATGTGTGCCTATATTGAGTCAGTACAGGTGCGGAAGGTACATTATCTACGATTGCAAAGTTTGGCTGTATGAAGCTTGCTACTGCCTGACCTCCTACTATGATTTCCGCTTTAACCCATCAAATTCCAAAGTGGATAGAAAGAGTTGGAAACGAAAAAATGATTGGGGACAAAAATATTTGCGACCATTCTTTAGCCATTAGTTTTTTATTTCACGCAGGTCGGATTGCAAAAGAAAACGAATATTTTTTTGGAGGAATTGCACCAAAAAACGGCTGATTATACTGAAGTCAAAAATGGAAATGGAAAGTTGTATGTTATACTGGCTGTTAGGCAGTCTGTGAGGGGCATTCCTTCACAAATTAGGATCAAATGTTGATGCATTTTCCGAAGTAACAACAAAGTGCTATGGGGACGATGAAATTAGCATCAAGAGCCAGCCCACTTCAAGCATGATAAACATTTGTTCTGATCCGCAGACATTGTCGGTAAATGATGGCTGAATAAGCGAACTGCTTGAGCAGTTTGTGGCATATGAATGAATCATACAGAACATATTCAGTTTCCTCAGTGATAACATATCTTTGCTAAAGTGAATATGCTTTATTCACATCCCACAAACTACGCAAACAGTCCGCTCATTTAACCATCATTGCCGACAATGTCTGCTGATCAGAACAAATGTTTATCGATCATAAAACAGCCTCCAGACATTATGAAAGCATGCCTCATTCCTCCATCAGATAACAACTTCTGTACAAAGACCATAAATTATGGAAAGCTCAGATATTTCAAGTTTCGAACTCTTTCCACTGGACTTATTGCGTGGGCCGCATTTGCAAAATGCGACCTCAAAAGGTGTTTATACGGTGGTTAGCCATCGCGGAACGTCCATCGGGGCCGTATTTGCACGATCCTGCTGGGCGGGCGTCGAAATATGTAATGATGAGCTCGGTACGCTCAATACGGTGTTCTTTATTTAACTGAAGTTGCCTTTTGAAGATATGAATTGAACTTCTGCAACTTTCTGACTGGAGCTCAGACTGCACCCTTGGAATGTTCTGCACTATCTGAAGTGATCGAACTGCTGAACGATGACAGTTGCCCTCAAGAACCTCTTTCAAATGATTCACTTGAGTTAGCATGGCAGCATGTTATAACGCATAGAAATATGCAGTTTTTGAGGCATAATGCAGTTAACATCGTATTGCTTATGTCGCTATTCTTACGAGAACTGAATAGCTCAGTATTCTGAAAGTGCAAAATGCAGTATCAGAGTGTAAAATAGCCTGCCCGTTTGTCAAGGCAACTTGGTCTTTCTGCAAAGGTTCGAGTGGGAGGGAAATGCTGTCCAACCAGTGCACAAATGAAAAATTCTCGAGAGTTACTTGTTACCATAGCAATACAACATCGTAGCTCCATTGCTGTCATATGCGGAGTTGTCAGTGCCACAAGAACAGTTCCCAGTAGAGTAATCAATTGAAGAAATCGCACAATCGATTGCTTCGCTGATTATTAAATAAAGCATTTTTTCTCCCTTGATAGTGTACGATTGATTCTTCGAAATTCTCTCATAATCCGTCGCCAACGTAAATCCCGAAATTTGCATTATGCGTCTTACCGTCACATTTTTCATGTATATTAGTATGTCTCGTTCCGCAACATTTTTCGATGGGATATTTCTGAGCAAAGCTCAAAAATTCATTTTCAAATATAGAGCTCGGAACGACCGTATCATTCTGGATAAAATGTGATCTAAAACTATAGAGAAGTGGCAATTACAATTCACCTGCATTTCCGATGGATACCTCGACCGATTGTCCATAGTATAAATGGCAATCTCACTATATGCTTCACTATTGCTGACAACCTAAAACCATGTTGCGTTTAAAAGCAACTCATAGTTTGTATTTGAGTAAGGTAAACAATGACTGTCAGTGGGCATTCGAAGGGAATGGTGCTTGCGCCGAGTGCAGAAACGCATCTTTGATGAAGTGTTTTTCATAGAGTCATTATGAACTACACAAAATATCTCAACCATTCCATCAGATTTTCAAACGTTTCTGAGAAAATTTGATGTTACCGGTGAAATAATGTGCTGTATGCAATCTGTATACCCAACGAACCATTTTGTTAACCCAGCAAGATGAGAAATATGTCGGGTAATTTCTCAATACTTCAAGCCATGAAAACCTTTCACAAAATATTCATTAATCCTCTGCCACACCTGAGTGGAGTGAAAATCCGTTTGGTCTAAAATACATAACAATTTTTAAGTTTTATTCAAGATTTGCACCTTCTTCCACAAATGATTCCATCAAGCGAATTATTGCACAACCCCGACCTACGCTCTACGTTGTGCCAACCTCGTTGTTACAGTAGTTCGCAAGTTGAGGCGCTGGACAAGCAGGCAGACAAGCGGACAATTGGGGAAATAGACAAGAGATGTCACCATAATGCCCCTCTTCAACGCCAATTTCCACAATATGTTAGAAAAAGCGGAACAATGCGATTCGTGCATTCAGTGTGTAGCGAAAGACCGTCACAGTGTTCATTCCGTTATGAGTGTAGAGGCGTTGTAGCAAACTTTTCGCTGCGGAAGAAGAGACGGCGGTGTGCTTTCATTGAGTTATGCTGCGCATTAGCGCGAATCTATTATCGTCCCGCTTCCGCTGCAAGTTTTGTATAGTCCTCTAGTAGGAATTGGCATCGTCCTCGATACTCAAACAATGGAAGACAAAAGTTAGAAACAAGCAGAAACTGTCTATCGGCCACAGAGACGCTTATTCGCTGCGGCACTTCGCTGCTTCACGCAGAAATATTCTATTCTTTCAGTTATGTTTGAAACACCTGCATTTGAATGCCTCAAGGAGGCTACAGCAACTCGTTCTTCAGTCTTTTAGATTCCATTAGAAAAGAAATAAGCATCAGCCTACGTTTACTATATATCGTGCAGTAATTAAACAAGACAATACGACGACAATATTCCGAAGGTGATTTAGCGTAAACATCCACTCACGAAAGAATTCCCTGAAATAATGCAGTGATGATCGCATATGAATAATAACGGCATCAAACAATGGCTAGGGTTCATTGCAACAAGGCATTGAGCGAGTAATGCATGCAGACAGGTTGCACAAACTCGGACTGCATCGAATGGGAATGGTAAGCATGACATTTTCTTCCACTTATATTTCCTTCACTTTCTAGTGCAAGACAATTTAGAGCAATTAAATTTATATCAAAGGCGTAAAATTTACTATCTTCTGTTACAATAGGCGGAGACAGACGATGTTCTCTATGTAATAGATTATAAATAGCCATAGCTGAGGTTAATAGATTATGAATAGCAGAAGTAGCCATCCACTGTAACGCGGCATTTCTTCCTACAAAGAGCCTCAGTACTCAGCGCTAAACATAGAGGACATTTCATCTCGGTTGTCGGAGACATTTCTTCCATGAAATCACAATCCTTCACTGTTCGCGTTGTCCTAGCAACCATTTGAAATCTATAGACATCCAGATGAATGCTTGAACGAATCTAATCATCGGTCTAGTTGCTGTAGTGGAGACTGACAAGGCGGCTATATATCCCTTGTAAGACGCAATTTATTCCGCGTAGGCAGTAGTAAGTCCTTACAAAATTTTGCCCTCTTCGATGGGCCCTGCTTTCCAAAAAAGTGCAACTTTTCAGGCACATTTGAGAGGTGGTTCAAGAATTCCTGGAAAGTAGCAATTTATTGCCAACCTGCTTGAATACTTTGCTGCTAATCTACAACGCCCAGGCGCACACAAAGACAACGCGTAACACAGCCGCACGAACACAGACATATGCGGATGCACATATACTCATATTAGTGTTTGGGAGGGGGCCCCGAAAACGAGCGCCATCGCCATATGAAATGATTAATCGTACTCCCACGGGAGGCGGAAGTTCGGAAAACGTCTGGCACTGATATCAGACCTCTCATGCCACTCGCTTTGGTGTGCTATATCGTTTTCATGGGAAGTTGCAACAGGAATGATTTTCGAAAGTTTGCAGACTTGGCATATCTTTGGCAATTCGTTTGTCCAAAACGCATATTTCTGCCGAACGCAGTTGCACGATCCTTAAAACTCTTCAACTTTTATTTCGTATATTGACTTATGGCGAAACTGATTGCACTGGCGATGTGATGGACATTTTCCATCAACCGTTGACGTTTTTTTTGGGTCTCGAACCCGTCCAATATGAACTCACTCGTTGTTCGCACAGATGCAAAACAAGAACGATTTCGAAGCCATCAACACCTTACTGAATGAGATTGACACCACAGTTGTGAGATGCGATCATTTGTTTTCGACGTAACAGATATGCAGCATGTTAATTTTGTCATTGAACAAGCGCATTTGTTAATCTCATTCGGAGTTTACTCATTGGAAGGAACATTCTGTAGTCGAAATGTGCATAAAGGATTCAGTCAGTGGACAACTCACTGATTGATCGTTTTAATTGAATTGGTCGTCATAGAGAACCACGAAAATTTTACTCTTTCGCTTTAATGTCTGGAAATCGTTTTAAAGAGCGGATTGAGCATGGAAGCCCTCCAGAAGTTCATCACAAAAGCTGAAACTTTCTAGTTTTGCTCAATACAGAAGAGTCATCAGATTAAGTGTGAATTAGCTTCCGGACCCTAAAAACTTCGAGTTGTTCAGTGCAGAAACAGCGCTTTTCTAATTTTCATTGAACTGCAGCTGGAGATTGCGAGAATGTCACTAGATATTTCACCACTGCCGATAATCTGAAATAGATGTGCATATTACGTTTAAGAAGTCACTTATATTTTGTGCTTGAGTACTGCAAGCAATAGTCGTGCCTGAGCATTTGGTGCGAATGATGTGTGTACTAAATAGCGGAACAAATGATTTTCATCGAGATAGTATGCATTGACAGAGTACGATGGCAATCCCCGTTTAAGGGAGCGGTTGCACCTTCCAAAAACGAAGTGTCAAACTTTCTTGACGACTTTCTAAACACTTTTGGCAAAATTCAACGTTTCCAGTTACCGCACTGCTTGTACGGAAACAACTAGAGAAACGTAATAGAGAGATGTGACGCGATAATGCAACTTTTGCAGCCTCCTTATCAGATCAACCATTTTGACAACAGAATTAAAGCGCGCTAAGTAATGTCTCTATAATCGATGCGCCTCTGAATACCTTACACAAAATGTTTGTTTCGCATGATTTAAATATGCGACCGACGGAGGATGCATACACATACAATACCTAACTGCCGTCAAAGATTTGGATCCTCCTCCGAAGCTGCTGTCCTAAGCGAAATATCGGACGAGTTCATGCTATGATGTATGTCGTAGCAACTATTCTTGAAGCCACAGGTCAAAAAGAAAGACAAGCCAAGATGTCTTTTTTGCCAAAGCCGGCCGTGACATATGAGAACACCTCATGCATGATTTTAAGATCGTCTCAGTATTTAATAAACCAGGAGAGTTCAGCTTATGCGCTTCATCGGAAAAGTTTGTCGCAATTTCAGAGAATCATTATAATATGTGGGAGTGGCAGCAAATTTCAAGAAGGGAGTGTCCCTGTGGCTCGCATAAATTTTGCTCTGTATTCACCTGATTCTGCTGTCATGTGATTTCTCTTGGAGGCTTCGTCTGGCACGAAATTTTTACGATTCCTTCGATTCTCGAATAACAAAATTTCAGAGTATATGAAAGAATTTCGCGTAGTTTTCGCCGCAACGCTCATTTTCAGAGTTGGAATTTATGCACTTCGCACATGAACTTTATTCCTCTCATCCGATTCCGCTCCAAATCTCGGAAGGTTCTTGGCCGGTACGCATATTCAACAGCTGGGCAGGGCAATATTTCGGAGCCGATGCAACGATGCATCCATTTGCAAATCATTCCCGAATTGACGTAATTATAATCGGCAACGAAAATATTCACAGCATCAGTCTATGACGATAGTCTGTTGTGCAGTAAAGACATTGTGTGCAGCCGGGCTGCATAGGCTCAGGTTGTGGAAGACGGAATCGCAAGCACAGCTTGGCAGCATTGCTCGCATTCGCAGTAAGAGGCAACGTAGAAGAAACCTTAAATGGGAAGTTACTTTCAAAGCGCTACAGTTGGTGGATGTTTCTTTCATTCCGTATTCCTCATGACGAACTGTTGAAGCTTTTATATTTGTATCATGAAGCTTCTAAACTGCTAGGTTCATAGCCGAATTCATATATGACTGGCAAATTTGTGCAATTTCTATAAGTAAAGCAAATGCTTATTTTTTCCTCCTGCAATATCTCTGAAGATGCACCTAGTAGTGCATCTCTTTAGAGCAACTCATTCTTTCGCGCGTTTTCTATCAAATAGATTCTTTTTACGTTGTCCACGAAAAAGAACGAACGTAAGAATTTAATCCGCTCTGCCTAGTGACTGTCACTTGGAGCTTTTTATGGTTTCCACTTCCTCCTAAAATGGATTGTGATATTATTTCGATGTGATGTTACCAGTTTTAAACTTATGATAGGCATGCATACGCAAGTACAAGCACTAGGACACAATGTCAGCATTATGCGACCCCACAAAGCGAATCTATTAACGCGCATCATAGCTTCACATATGCAACGTGAAACACACACACATTTTTCATTAAACAGCCTCAATTTGTTTTACGATCCGAACGCAGATGGAAAGCCATGCTTATCATCAGTGATATGGTGAGAGATGCGGAACAGTTGCTTTACGTTCACCACGCAAATAGTATTGATATGAGATGAAAATCACAAAACGCCTAGAATAAATCATATGAATGCGCTGTTGTCCTTGAATAAACCACCTGTTTACTCATTCTCTAACGCTCGCATAATGATTCAGAGAAAAACTTACTCACCTTTCTGTAACATTGTATAGCCCTTTTTACAAGCTTGACTCAATGAGAGGAATTCTTGCACATCTTTCTCAACAACGCAATGCAACTTGTCATGCTGTCAGTGAGTAGGATGGCAACAGAGTACAAATACGAACGTTCTGTGCAGGACGTAGACCAGCACTTTACCCGCAAGATCGATTCAAGTGTAACTCAGGTTAACACCTATTTTATGCTAGAGCAACTGAGACAAATTTCTCAAACTGCAGTTTTGTGCAACATTCGTGAACTTTTTGTGTTGTATGCCTTCTGGAAGTTTAGCAAATGTTTTCAGCTTCCAGGAAAATTGGTTTCAAACCACCTAAGGAGATCTTCGAATGGTTTCGATGCGCAGAGATTTTGGCTCTCCGCTTCCACGACATAATAAGCTGCAGCAGATCACATGCCAAATATTCCTAAAGAGCATCTAAGAATGTCGCTTTTACCATATAGAACAGCTCTCATCTTGTGAACGCTTCAATGCAATTCCCAACGCCTTTATAAATCTCTTCCAAATTTTATAAGCGGGTCAAACTTGTGCAGCGAAATCATTTATGCAATGGTACAGATTCTGTTCGTATGACTACTTCTTGGATTAGGAAGGGTTCATGAACAAAAACATCATTTAATGGCTCAGAATTGCTGCTTTTTTCTGGAAGATCTAATACATCATGTGCTATTTTCACCTCTTGCCGTCTTTTACAGAGATCGCAACGAGGCTGGCACGATATTTATATGTTGAGTTACTTCAAAGAAGTCGAGGCAGACTGCGTAGAAGGATTTCACGAATATCGTCAAGTTTGCTGCGAACTTGAGAAGTTCCACAAATATAGTAATTCCTTATTCATCTTCAGTCGATCTTATGGGATTTGCGTACACATTTTTGTTACATCGTTTGAGGTGGAAAAATTATGGAGGGTGATCAAACGGTAGGGTTTTGCAAAATGCCTTGATAAGCATGCTGTTAGTTATAGCGTTCTTGTGTGACAGTGAGGAAATAAGTCCTCATTAAAGTCGGAAGAAGTCAGAAACCTAGTAATTGATCGAATAAAAAGGTAACAGGGAACGCTTCCTAGCCATACGGCGAAAGAATGGAAGCATCTGAGCTCTTTAGCAATTCGATTTGTGGAAAGTATCAGTTCAGGAGAAGAAAAAAATCAGATCATGGAACATCTCTGGAATTCGCTATGGAGCCTTAATATGCAGCTGAACGGGGGCAATATAACTGTTCGACAAGTTAGGGATGCTTTTAATTTTCATTTAAGAATTTATAACTGTTAGCAAATTTGATGCATCAGTATTTGTTGCAGAATGAATGGTTACTCGATATATTACGTTGTATGGACCAGAACTTCGGGGGTGAATTCAGACGCCGTCGAGTTGAAACTGAGGATGGATAGAAGGAGGCATAAACACATGCGCAGATTGGTGCACTTTGGCACAACGAGGCATAGTGTTGTCAAACGTTATCACTTTCTCGAACAGAATTTGAAAACTCGCCTCAGCCGTTTTGCTATCGCAATAGAGTCTTCCATATTCGCATTTTCCGAATGCTGTGTCCATAGCTTCGGCTTCTTAAATGGCTGTTTCAGCGCAATAATAATCCATACAGGTGTTCAAAAATAGGCTGAGATATTTAACCTTTGTTTCACAATATCATGGAACGAATTTTTATTTTTCACGAATTGTTTCAACAGTGCCGCGTCCAGAGTTGTTTCATCGACCATCATTTGCGCATCCCAATACCAGATCTGCGACTGTGATGCGCATTCACTGTCTTTAAAATTGATTTTGGAGAACGGATGATGCCACTTACTCAAGTCGCCCTCGGCAATCGGTAATCTGCAAAATGGCAATCGATTTCAGCAGCCAGAAATTGCCATTTTATGTACTATAAACTTTACATGTTGCTACTGCGAAGGTGACCGCTGTGTACTTAGTGGAACGTAGTCCTTGACACAACGCCCACATTTATTAGGTCCGTTCTGTGACGAAACCTATAGAAGAGAAAAAAGCAAGTGCAGGTGCCACCATTGGCTCAGCGAGAGAGCGGAAAGTTGCGTGAACGCATCTCCTCCAGGGACGACTAATTAACTCGTTACGAGAATACTTCTTGAACGTTGGCTGACTATGTTTACAGCAACAAAATTATTAATGAATGCATCTTATATAGCAAAAAAAGAAGTACACTCTCGATGGGATGGGAGATTCACAGATGCCTCATAAATAAGAGGGAGTACTCGATTATATGTCCCATATTAATGCACAAAAAGAAAGGGTTCATATAGTACGAACTCGAAGCCTTTTGCATACTTTGAGCGCAAAGCATTTGGTCTTTCTCATTGATGTCCTTCGTGAAGATTATCGACAAACCTAACCAGGAGCTGACCATGAGAACCTCCTAGGTACTGAAAAATGTACACTCGATGGGCACTTTACGAATACCGCCGCCTTGGATCACATTCGTATAAGTGCTTTTAGTTAGTCAAGGGCACGTACGACGTTAGTGAGAGTCGCAATTATTTTCTGCTGCTCAGTTTGAGCATCCACTCGTAACTTCGCGTTGGTGGAGTGACGACTTCATCTGGCGTACTTCGTGTTGATGCGTCAGTCTGAGCAATCAGCCTTACCAGAGGTAACAGAATTTAAGAGGATGTTACACATTTGCATGTCGCTTCCCAACACAAGCTGTTTACTTCGAAATCCAAATTGATCTCAGGCAACAGCGGAATTCATGGCGTTGCATTCTGGAGAAGATCAAGTGGTGGCACCTTCCCGAACATAGGAATGCGCTTTGGGATGCTCTCAAGCAAATCAATATTGATTTCACTGGGGACGTCCCAAGCACCTGCAGTCAGAATATTGAATAAGTGCATGACGTGGCAGAGAAAATCCTCTGCAAAACGAGACCTGAGCGACCCTACTTCGGCAAGATGTGGTGCTGAAAACTTAACATCCAGCGAGCTATGGAGGAATACAAGTAGTTGACCAATGCATGGTTTCATTCAAAGTATTATGCAGTCTTAGCCTGGTACAAGACCCGAAATGTCTGGCTAAGCGAGCCGTTGCCAAAACAAAAGCAGCTTACTGTGTCTGACTTTATGCGAAATAGGACACGCCAAGACATGCGAACAAGGTCTTTCGCTTTGCGAACGCGCGACACCAAACAAAACAAGATATTGGCCAAGTCAAGCACATAAGCGATATAAATCATAGCCTTCTGCACCTCGGGACCATCCTAAAGTGCAGGAGCTCTTATTTCATGAGAATTACAAACGGAGAATTTCCACATGCGCTTATTCAACATGCTGACCCTGTATTTGGTCCAATTCCACGGGTTTCAGAACCCAAAGTAGCAGCCGCACTCATTAAGATGAAGTCAAGCAAATCAGCTGAACCGGATGATGTTCCAGCTAAAGTGTGGGAGCTGGTCGGTTGAAAGGGTTCTGTTATTCTTGCAATCGTATTAAACAGGATCATCGGCGAAGGAACTATTCACGAAGTTTGGTCGGAGAGGTATTTGTTCTAAATCAGAAAAACGAAGGGAATATCGATGAATGTGTCAACCATTGGCAAATTCCGTTGTTGTGCCACACCACAAAGATCCTTGAAAAGGTGTCAAAAGGAAGGGCACGCCGTCCTGACAGCCTCAAATGCAATCAGTGTGATTTTTTTTTCAGTAGCCGCTGAACCACTGACATCATCCACGCCGTACGACAACTTTGGAGCACCATCGCGAGAAGGACGCTCCAGTGTACATGGCATTTCTTGATCTTGCAAAACGCTTTGGTCGAGTGGCAGATGATCTTATCTGGTAGGCTATGAGGAAACACGGTATCTTGGAGGCTTACATCACTTCCTCTACCAAAGCGTCGTGCTGCCCAGTTGGACGGTCGCCATTTCCCAACGTAAACGTTGGTATCCATTAAGCGTCCGCCTTGTCATCGCTGCTTTTTGTACGCTGTATAGAGGTCGTCAATGCCGACATCTGATCGCCTCAACCGTGGTCGTTACTTTATGTTGACGATGTTTTCCTCACAAGCGAGTTCCATGCAGGACTCCAAATACTGACACAACGCTGAATAGACTGCCTAGATAATGAATTGCGGTTCAACATCAGGAAAACGGAATATATGGAGTGTGGCCGTCAGATGGGCGTCACTACTGCTGTCGACTGAGTGTACCTCGATATAGTCAGGAAGCTCAAATATTTGAGCTCCGTCATCACTAATGATAGCGACCTAGCTGAGGAGACCCACATGCGCATGAATGCAAGATGGTCGAAGTGGCACCTATATGACCGCTTACACTCCTCAAAGTGAAAATCTACGGATGTGTTCTTCATCTCGTACCGCCATATGGACCAGGATGCTGGGTGTCTACAGCGCGGCGTGGGCATGACCTTCATGTCATGGAGATGAGCATGTTATGTTGGTGTCTGGCAATAACAAGGCACGTCCACATTACAAATGATAACATCTGGCGTTGGCTTGGCGTTGCGCCGAAAAGTTGAAAAATGAGAGACGTGAAGCTTGAATGGTTTAGGCACGTGCGTCGCAGCGAGATCGCATCAATGGCACACATATACCCCTCCTCCCCCCTCTCCGAGGTTCAGCCCGCCTACCCAGCCTACCTCGCTAGAAATCCAAGAAGCGATGGATGGACCCTATCAGACAGGGCACAAAAAAGATTGGCCTAACGACGGAGGATTCCTTCGATCGACCGAGGTGGAGGCGACATTCCGCGAACGCTGAATTCGAGGAAGTTCGGGGATGTGAGAGATCAAGTAGGTAGGTCAATAAATATATGGAATGCATTTTAAATTTGCTTGGCTTCCAGCTTCACAGTAGCGTCCTATAGGAAAAGAGAGTCTTTGAGTGTTCATGGAAGTGTTGCGTTGATCAAAATATGAAAACATTACTCCGCATATTTGATTTCTTGTTAAGAAGACATGAAAGTTGTTGCGAAATGGGCCGAATGCAAAGCTGGATGCTTGTCATCTGTTTTGCTAAATCTTTTCACTGCAATCGTAGCGCGTTGGCATTTGTACCGTTCTTATGCAGAAAATGTTGCGAATGTCAATTTCAAAAATCTACACGAAGGAAGTTATTTTTGTTAGAATGATGTAAACAGACTGGAGCATTTCAGAAAGCATGGTCTTCAGATTTGAGAGCTGGTTATCAATTTAAGTGAGAAAACGGATTCCTGAGCTCATTCCCAAGCTTTTACCGCGTTTATCTTTTGTAAATTTCTGAGCAGACCATTGTATTCTGTCAAAGGAGTTAAAATCATGCGTGACTGGCATTCTAAAGCTGAAATTTAAGCTATTGGAGGTCCGCGATGAAGCAGATCAGTCACACGACGCATTAAAAAAAGAGATATTGATCCTTTCTTACAGGTAGCCTTAACCTAGCATCGTTGTTGCAAGCAAAAGTTTTGCCTGCGTTATTCGGAATTTTTCTGGCTTTCCTCGTTGATAATGGAAAAGGCAGTGTCGAAAGACGGAATTTTGTTATTTAAACACCCAGAGGTGTAGTGATCAATTCCTCTCTCTTTTGCTATTAAAGGGTTCTGTAGAAATGAACTCAATTCTGTTCAAATGGGTGAACAGTCTCCTACTTACTCAGATACTTAGAAGTCGCCCTATCTACATCTTCCTTGAAATTGTTGCTGCAGTTTGGAGGCGACGGTTTACTGCATTTTCTTTTTCCATCCTTTCCTACTGCTCGTTTCGCGAAGGCAAAATCGTCGCTCCATCTGCGCAGTGACCTTCTTCATGGTCTTTGCTGGTCCAGTGGTAGCGAACTAAGAACTATTTGCGCTCCAGCGGTTATTCTTCATCCTTGCACTATATCTAGCCGTCCATCGCAATGACTACATACTGAACCTGACTGCGGCGTCGTAAGTCTTCGTTTATTATTTTATCGGGCCGCGATACCCGAAGCATTGCTCTTTCCATGGGCTGTTGAGTGGGTAATGTTTATGCTGCTTTGCTTTCGTCAAGGACCATGTTTCGCTTCCGAACGTCACTGCTTTTAAGACCGTTGCATTGAACAGGTGAGCCCTGGTCTTCGTGGGAAGGTTAGACCTGAGAACCTCCTTCATGTCGTTGAACTGAGCCTAACTCACCCCTCTTCCCTTTGCTATTTCAGCACTGAAGCTTTGACGCATGTTGACCACCTGTTCAAGATAGATATAGTGTTCCACTTCTCCGATTTTCTCATTGCTCAAACTAATCTTGGTCTCTGGCAGAGCTCATGATCCCATGTGCTTCGTTATTGCTCAATTCATCTTCAGCCTAACCTTCCCACCTTCCTCATCCACTTCCTGCAGTATCCTATCTAGTACTGTGGTATTGTTGGCGAACAGTACTGCATCGTCAGCAAATCGCAGATGATTGAGCAGTTCGCCGTCAATGAGCATGCCACTACTCCATTTGAGCTCAGGCATCACTGACTTCAAGCACGCAGAAGACAACTTAGGTGCTACTGTGTCCCTTTGTTTAACGCCTTTATTCTTTGGAATTTGGATTCGGTCATCAAACAAGGTGATTTCTGTCGTGCATCTTCTCTTTGCGTTCCGATGTAGGTTGATGAAACCGGAGTTCAAGCCTTGCTCAGAGAGTGCTTGCCACACTGCGTTCAACCCCATACTGTTGAAGGCCTTCTCAAAATCAACTAAAGCTACAGCGAGCGGAACTTTGTATTCACAGCTCCTCTTCAAGATTTGAGCGAGCGTGAAAATGTGATCGTTTACGGAAGCCTGTTTGCTCACGAGGCTGCTGTTCATCTAGCATCGATGTTATTTTATCAGTGACGATTTTGATGGATAGCTTATAGAAATGCGAAAACGGACAAATAAAGCGGCAGTTTTTGAGGTCTTGGTTGCAGCTCTTCTTGTACGGTAGGATAGTCTTGGATATCTTCCACTCATCCGGAACCTTTCTTTCCTCCAATTAACGACTGAACCTTTCTGCAAGCGCCTTTCACAGAACAACGTCACCAACCTTCAGTAGCTTGGCCGCTATTCCGTCCTTTCCAGGAGCTTCATTGTCTGACATTGTCATTACTGCTTGACGAACTTTGCTGATTGTGGCGCCGAAGCTCATCTTACTGAGCATGTAGTCCTAGTTCCTCTATATGGGCCTCAGACGGAAATAAGTCTGCGTAGAATTCCTTACAACCTTCTTCCATCTCATTTCTCGTCGTGGCCTTCTCGCCAGCAGTGTCCGTCAGAACGGCGAAGCTTCGTTTGCATCGTTTTATGCTTGCATCCTTGTCCCCTGCTTCCAGAAGCCTTTTCATGCGGTACTGCTTGAAGTCCTCGTTCATCTGAGTTCTAATCAGCTTGTACATCTTTCCCATCTCTTTTCGTCCGTGTCCTTTTCTCCAACAGCTCTCCTGTGTCTGACGATATTCTGCTGTCCTTGTTGTTCGGCTGTCTTTTTTTTGCTTGTTTTGCAATAGATGTTAGTTTCACGAAAAGGCAGCGGCAATTTCCGTTTATATCGCAATTTGTCTCCAAAGAGGCAGCTGCAGTCTTTGATCTGAACTCGGATTCCTCAACAGTCGTCCTAGGCGGCTTTTTAAAAAACCTCAGTCATAACTCGGTTTCCCCAAGGTGGAGTTTCGCATGTAGCAGTCTATGATCGTGGCACCTTGTTGAATAGTGGCACCAGCGAAGCATCTTATATTAGGGGCAGAAAGATCGCAAGCATATAGTCTATCTCATTTCTGGTTTGCGCGTCCAGGGATATCTACGTCCCCTTTCTTACAGTCTTTTCTTTGTACCAGCTGTTCACAACACAGTGGCCGTTCGTTTAGGCGAATGCGGCAAGTCTTTCTCTCTTATCGTTACGCTCGCCAAGTCCATACCGGTCAATGAACAGCTGTTCTTGCTTCCCTCCTCTCACTCTTGCGTTGAAGTCCAATTATCGGCCGTATATGTAGATATCCACTCTGCCGCCCTTTGAACTTCTTCATAAGAGGCATATGTACCTCCATCTGAACTTGGAAGCATAGACCCGTATGACTTTTAGGGTTGCGTATTTACTGAGGTGCAGTAGAATTGAACCAACCCTTGCCAACAACGGCCAACAATCTTGCTTGATCGCAACCTTCTGTTGACGATAAAACCAATTCCTTCAACTTGTTGCACTATGGTTCCTTTCCCAAAAAAGACTGCATCTCCATTGTTCCAGGTGGCTAGCAGTTCTTATCTCTTTCTTTAGCCCGTAACGCCCAATGCATGGGAGTTTATCTTGGCTAATTCCTCGAGCAAGTGGTCAATAACATCATCGCTCGTGAGGCCTCTGCAGTTTCATGTTCCTAACGAGAGATCGAGTCCCAAATCCTTGCGAGACGAATATCTACTTAAGAACACCTTTCAAATGAATATCTTCCCTGCAAACGACGGATTGGTCGGCGCGCAGGGTACTAACGCTTCCTGTTCACCTTCTAAACCATTTAATTCGAATCCCCGCTGACTAGGCGGATTGTGATCCTGAACAATCTCCCAGGATATTTGCATTCAACCTGAAATTGTTGCTTATAGTCACGAAAGACACGATTTTTTTATTACTCAACTGCTTTAGTCATTTCTCAAGTACTGCGTTGATTGTTATGATTCCGGTGCCATTCAAAAAAAAGAGTTTAACTTAAAATTTCAAGAATATAGTGGAAAGGTTCACGAATTATCGGTGTTTAAACTTACTCGATGTTCTTATCCTTCACGAGCCATTCGTTCTTGAGGCCGTGCAGCATGAAATCTCGCTGCCAATTCCACATTCCGCGTGTTAGAAAAGCATCCCGCACCCACGCAGTCCCTTTCGGCAAAATTTTCATACGTGGATTGAAATGTTCGTTCTCGTCTAGAAGTATCCGGATGCAAGCCTCGGCAGCGAACAGGTCGTCGTAGTTGTCAGAATGTTCCCAAATTCCACGACATCGCTTTTCATTTTCCGACATTGCCGCAAGTAGCCTTTCGACTATGTAAAACTGAAATAAGAGCCTTCTGGCTGCTACGTTTTTGTGCGATCACAGAAGCCGTGAAATCAATGACGAAAATTGGGAAATGTGTTGCAATTCCTAGGTGGAAATGCTCAAAATTGAAAAACAGCTGATGTCAAGGGTTCCGCAGCTGATAATGCGGCAGCGTCACATCTGGGTTCGGTGGATGGCGCGAGTTAAAATCTTTTTTCAGGAGCTGAAGGTGGTTTTCGGCTCGCCAGATGCGAAAATGACCTAATTAGAAAACATGCCGGTAGTGTTGTAGATGATCTGAAACGGTCATGCAATGGGCAATCGGCATGCTATCAGGAGCCGCGATTGGATATGGAGGGCAGCAAAAAATTTGCATAAGCAAACTTTTCGGAAGATGGAAGTTGCGATATCTTGTTTGCTGAACACCTCGTTCAATAAATCTGTTTTCCTGAAAGTCCTCCTGAAAAATCTCTTCGTACTTCAAGTGCGCCAAATATTTTTACCAATTGGTTTGAACAGTTGTTTGAGCAGCAGCATTCAAGGATGCGCGAGGACCCCATCTTCAGTCCATAGATTGGAGAAGGAACATATGGAATGAGAAAGAGTTGAATAGTAAGAAGAATTATGAGGAGGTTTCGGTAATATATTAATGGTTTATCTCTTTTTACGTATTCTCACCTTCTGGAAACTTGATGAATTTATTGACAGCAATCATAGCCGAGCATGAGAACCAAAAGTGGAAATGAGGGAGAGAAGGAGAGGGGAGGAAGGGGGGGGGGGAGGCGCTTATATTCATCCTCTATCTGCTGACAAAGCAAAACAAAACGAGGTAAAGAATGTTCGGATATGTTGAGGTTTACGTGAATGGCGCCGTTATCCCGTCCATGAAAGCTATTTGGCAGAGTCTTCTCATATTCTGCGAATTTCTTTATGAAATCGATTGCTTCTGTAGAATTGCGTGCGAGGTAAGAGCT
Source organism: Toxascaris leonina (assembly GCA_022844705.1). Taxonomy (NCBI): domain Eukaryota; kingdom Metazoa; phylum Nematoda; class Chromadorea; order Rhabditida; family Ascarididae; genus Toxascaris; species Toxascaris leonina. The sequence continues at coordinate 57,429 of JAARMF010000490.1, read as the reverse complement.
GCAGGAAATTTCCCAATTATAGAATCTGTCGAAAAAAATGAGATCATATTTGTTGTCAATAAACTCCTCGATCAGCCTGAATGAGCGGTGATTAACATGCTTCAAGTTGTCTCCATCGGAATGACAATCTTCAAACATAAATGGCATTTCAACACAATGAAATTTTTGTGGTAATGGTTCCATTTCTTGAATAGCGATAGAGAAAAGATTGAATTTTCTAAGCAACCTAAGCCCCAAGGAATAATAATGTGAAAGTACTCTTCCAAGCTACGAAGTCAAGCAAGCATGCATAATATGACAAGAAAATGTGGGCTGTACGTGTGTACTTCTATCTAATCTTTTCGTCTAACAGTTTCGAGACCAGCCGCTCTATTATTGCAAGACGGAACGCTTGTGCATTATTCTGTATGTGGTTTTAAACATCCTATGAAACTTTCGTCGCTACTTATCATTTTTAATTTGTCGTCCCCGACGCGAAGTCATATCGACCTCTCATCGGAAAATCGAAAAGCTTGAGTCTTGGGACATTGCTGTATGAACTCAAGCAATGCTGGTTTTACATCTGCTAATGTCGTCCGCTTCTTCGTAGTCAACGTAAGTGTGGAAGAATTTTGTGCTTCTGGCACTATGAATTCTCGGTTTATGGAGTTGCGACTGACGTTTTCTGTACCACAGATTCTGGCGGTTGCCGAAGCTATTGTCACTTTATTCCGCGCAGTCCTTACCCAGAACTAGGTCAAAAAATTGTCGCCCAACCAACTACACGACGAACAGCCATCTAAAGCTCTTCACGCAGCCAGTAATTTCTACTTTCATAGGGCTGATACGCAACTGTTTGTCAATGGCTAACTAGTGGAGAGAGTAAACTACCCTCCAGCTTATTTGTGCCCTCTTCTTCCGCTTCCTGAAAACATTTTCAGCGCCATTGGCATCAAAGCCAATCAACGTAAAGTGAGGCATACCTTGTTGGATTAACCACACCAACATCTGCGTCAATAACCAATATCCACTCATATTTCGGCAGTATATACGATATGATACAGTGGCGTCGAAACATTATCTGCAACGCCAACCGATATAAAATGAATGTTCTTCAACGACCTCTGTGGNNNCGATAGCAGCAAAAATTAGACATCCGCTAACACTCCTATTTGCCTATGTTTACCCATAACACAAGCGTTTTTGATCTGTTCGTTACATACGGTCGGCTTCATCTGCGTCCATGCGTCTGCTTTTGATCCTACAGCTGCCAATGAGACCACACTGGAAACGATTTTTTATTGGAACACCGCCAATCTTTGAGATGCCTATGCAGAAATTCAAATACAAAACTGATTTTTAGCATCACCTCGAGATCCAAGTAAAACAACCCGCTCCCTATGAAAATGCCAGAATTTTGTCATCCTTCCTATGTGCTATTCTATGCCATGAACAAATTGCATGGAAGCGATAACGCGACATCTTTAAGAAGAAAAAGAGCGGTGAGATATGTCGTATTGGTTGAGAATAAAAAATGAATAGCATGGAGCGTGGTTTGCAAATGAAGCATCCAATTGTTCGTTTTAACTGGCCTTGAAGGGGCCATTTGAAACTCCATCCGAGCGCAATTAACGAGGAGAAAAAAGTTATGGGCATTTGAAATGAACTCCACAAGAAAACGATGACCTTACATCTGTTTGGGGACAGAGTTGCCTCCATTCAGGAGTTTCCCGCACAAGCTCGAGGGCGTAGCCGTGCAGAAGTGCGTAGCATCGTAGTGATGCGACCGCCGCGGCGACATTACTCTCATCGAAATGCTCATCTAACACCGAAACGATAGCAATATTACTAGAGCGATTACGCGTGGATCGTATCCGCATTGAGGCCTCCTCCTCGACACCGTTGATAAGTTGCACCTGAATATTATCTTCCACGCTTCGGAAACGAATAGAAAGAGAAATTTTAGAGAAAATCTTCCAAATATTCTAACGACTGCCTACTGAGCAAAAGCGGCGATGTTGTGGTAAACTTACAAGAAGGCCTTTGTGGAGCCAGAACCGAGAACGTTCTCTACTAGCAGGAATACGTGAGAGTGGCAATAGCACCAAACATTTTTGCTTCTGATGTGGTTTCATGAGCTCGGTTCGCAGAAGTGACGCCATGTATGCGCATGTTTGTTGGTAAGCATTGCACATAGACTGGCATCGAAGCAAAAAGGGTGGCCCACGACGACTGCGGCTATGAAGAGTTTCTAGATTTTTGTGGATTTACGGAGCGGTGCTCTACCATTTCGGGCGTTCCCAATTTCTTCTGAGTCAACCTTTGAACAGGTTCTTCGAATATTTGCGTCTTTTCGAATGAATTTCAAAAAGTCACCGTGCACTATTGCGACAGTGAGGATAGTGATATGGCGCTAAAGGATGAATTTTGTCCACTATTTATTAAGAAAAAACTGCGTACAATTAACAAAACGGACAAAAGGATTCCCTTCCTTACAGGACACTTTCAAATACTCCATGTGGACTCGTTCGGCAACCGTTTAATGAATCTGCATTGTCTGTGGCGCAGTTGACAAGTGAGAAATTGACTGGTCACTTGTCGTTATGACAACCGAGCCCATTGATCAATTTGAAACGGAAAGTGCAGTGTTGAAGCACAATACTGTGCTCTGCTTTTCATTTTTGTGTGGAAGTCGATTTAGGGGGAATGCCGATTAGCGGATGTAAAAGGTAGAATAATGCATTTCAGCGGTGTGTCAGAGAGTATATTTATAGTCAAAGCGGACTAAAGTCATAGTCTTTGCATCATCATTTACAATATCACTTTGCTTTTTTGGTAAAACGGATTTTAGTCAATTCCAATGGGATTATCAATTGAAGCAATCGCACCGTCAATTTTGTCCCCGTGAATGCATTTCTTCCTGGCTGTATAAACGGTTCCTAACGTCAAGATCCTGACAAGATAAGCGCCCCAGATACCCACCGAATTTGTATATCACATATTCTTTTCCGAACTTTCCAAAGTCTCATCCGTGACTTTTTTAACTGGTAGTAATTCTTGGGTCGTCCAATTCTGAATCAAAAGAGAATGCTTAGATGTGAAGCTGGATAGAACCTCAGCATCATGAATAAGTGCAATTTCAACACTGAAACGTAGCTGTAATATGGAACTCACCCGCATTTCTGGTGGATATCCGGAATGTTTGCTGGCACTGTGAATGGCAACCTGGCTATTTATATTCACCTTGCTGATTATCTGAAACAGACTCGATCACTGTTTTACATGATCACTTTCAGTTGCAGCATGCATTCGAGTAAGTAGTGATCTTTCTTGTGAATGTGATAGAGATGGTGTCTATAACAATCTGGAGAAATAGACGAAGGAGGCAATGATTATGACCTCATATAACATGATCACATCATAAAACTGTTCATGTCAGCGAGTGGATGGTCTCATCAGCAATAAAATGCCCTAACCAGTGTGGGGTAGTTTTATATACACTTTCCAAAATTCGAATATTTTAGTCAGCGAACTGCTTGTACCAGTAATAAGCGGATGGGGATGTTACATGTGGTACGCTATGCGGTTTTGCAGTCCGATGCTTTCACCTCATAAAAGTTAACATAAAAGTGCAAAAGTCGCAGGTGCTTCGCACAACTTTTGATGTTCATCCGCAAATCTGTCTGACGGTCGAACCGAAACGTGCGATCCTCTCGGCACCTCAACGATGGGTGAAAACATTTGAAAGCAGATAAAAAAATTTTGCCTAGGTGTCACGGATGAACGTTTTCAGCTCTATAGTTCACCTAGGAAATTTGTACACTGCTGTCAGGAATATTTCTTACGTTCAATTTGTATTCAAGGTTCGGGATCTGCGGCCTCATAAAGGGCCACCAAAGATTATTTTTCATTTCTTGCAGTTGGATCAGGTAAGAAGTAAGCATCAACCCACGTTCACCATGTACAGTCCAAGCAATGAACAGGAAAATATTATGAGAATATTTCTATGTCGGCGCGGCGAAGTCATCCAGCAAAAAAATGAACCCTGAAACAAGGCAGTGATCATTGACCGTGAGAGTAATCACAATGTCAAGGAGCATTAAAAATTTGCTTTAGTTGAACAATCCGCATGCGATGTTCGCGGATGTATGGCACAAGGTTGCGTGAGATAGATATGGCAGAGAGTATATTTGAGGGCCATCTAATAAACGTTTTGGGCTGAAAAACGCAACGCTGTTACATTTGGCGACTTTTTTTCATTTCCGAAATTTGGCGTGGCAAACTATTGGAGTTTCTTGATGATGGAGCTATTTAGCAAGCCACTTCATAACCAATGGAAGACGATGTGAGAGTTGAAGAAACAAATAGAACAGTTGTTCCTAAATCATTGCGTTTTAAATTCGAAAGGACGTAGGGTTGCGTGAGGACGAATCTAAAGTGAATGGTTAAAAAAAGTGCTGCAAAAGACGGAGGAAACTGAAAAAAATTAGCGATGTAAAGAGCTAAACGGAATCACTTCAGTTGCGTAGCACTGTCTTAACGCTTGTACTCTTCATAGCAGACTGATTACAACTTTGGAACTCGAATTGATAAGACGATGACGAACTAACGGCGGAGCAAGATACGCGGAGATACGTGCTACAGACGCTCGCATGACGCACTCGTTATGCCGCCCACCAGCGAAAAAATATGGCGCAACTGACTCCACAAGTGGTGCCCAATACAGTCGGCGAGAATGGCGTGGAGTGAGCTGTGAGAATTCCGACGCTGATACACACTCAAGCCTCACATACGAAATTTGGCAGTGATGCGAACACAGCGAGGTGAGTTCAGAAACGGAAAAGGAAGCAGAGTTCATTGCGCTCAGACCATTCTTCCCTTTCGCCATTCAGTCGCACTTTGAGCTTTTCGTTAGACAGTTCGGTTCTACGCGCTGTTCAAGATGCAAAGGCAAAGACGTGATGCTGAATACACATTTTAGCACCATCGAACATGAATAAAAGACGGGTGCGAAATGAGGTTCTCAGAAAGCGAAACGAAATAAGGTTCAAATTTCTGAATGTGAGTCTGTTGACGGTTCCTATCGCATACAATTTGAAGATAGGAAGAGAGATCAGGCGTTTCTTGAAGATCTAGTTGGGCCAGAAATTTAGCGTTCATTGTTCTGACTGAACTTCGAATAGCCTCAGACTTGCAGCTTTAAACAAGCCCACTTGCCATATTTTGGTCTTTACGTTTTTCATAAGTCAAGTTCAATTGCTTCATAGCGTGGACTCACCATCCGCCGGATCCCAAACTTAAGCGTGTAACACGCGGCTCTGTTAGTTCACAGCAAAGCAAACGAAGCACGAATAGAGCAAAGTTCTGCAGGTGCAATGAACAAATATCGCCTTAAGCGAGAGACAAGATAAGGTGTGTCGAGTGATCATAGGAAGCAGGAATCCTACAAACGTATTCACAAGTGAAACGGTGAACGCACATAAGATGAAGTACATTAAGTGAATTACAATTCAGAGTTGAAATCACGTTATCGTCTTCTTAAGGGTTGCGCATGTTGAGAGGATGGAGTGAGTCGTGAGATCGCGTCAGCCAGTAAGTTATTCGTGAATTGTACATCGGGCGCTATTGATCGTGCTCTTTTCGAATGGTGTTTCCGAGCTGGTAGGTGTGTCGTTGAGTGAATCAGCTTTGTTTTTCGTGAGCATCTGTGATGAATGAAAGCATTCATATAAAATAAAGCAGTTCGATAACAAAACTGAGATATTGTTGCACATTAACGTGCAAAAAATGCAGTATTAGTAGGCTGCAAACTACGAATCGTAAGGTGGAGAGAACGGTGAAGAACTCGAGAAGAGACACTGTCATCCCTCAAATATTTGAGTAAATGTGTAGTTCTTCAGCAAAGTCGTGAGAATGTGAGAAGGAGGTAAGCTGTTTCCTGATAGTCCTTTTAAGGAATTATAATGACCATCATCCGCCTCCTCGACGATTCGCAACCTTGTGCCATACATCCGCGAACATCGCATGCGGATTTTTCAACTAAAGCAAATTTAGGTCCACCTTTAAAAATCTCTGAAATTCATTTTTGAGTCACCCAACTTTTAGAGATTCGCTGAAAAAATGACACTTCTCAATTGCTCAAAAATAATTTCCTCACTTGTGGCTTGAATTTAATACGTTGGACCATCAACAGAAAAAATCTCTTTGCAATGAGAAAACTGCTTCGTTCACGATATTAAATTCTTCTTTGGAATTACTTCGATGCCCCTATAAAAGGAAAAAGAATTTTGAGACAGTGCAAGTTTTCAAGCTAAAAACAGCTTCCACATCAGAGTCTACGAATGCGTCCAATCAAGTCCTTTACCAACCTACGAACGAAGCACATCTACTGGCAAGCCTGTTGAAAGTGACTGTTAATTTTTCGGGCGAGAAAAAAACAGAAGAGGGAGCTGGGAGTTTCACTTGAATGCAAATGTCATCCTGTGCAGTTTGCTGTAAGCAACTTCAATCGCTGTAACTTTTCAACCGATCAGCAATGAAAGTCTCAACAAGACCTTCAAGACGATCAATACACAATATATCTATACAATTTTGTGAGGCAAAGCGGAAATATATGTTTGACGCTGTCCAAATGGCAGCCCTCAAAAACTGCAACGAACTCTCATTGCAAACGGCTGCAAAAATTTTGTGTAATATGTGAAAACATTTGCAAGAGAATAGTTCACTAAATGAAAAGAAATAAATTTGGCGTCAAAGATGCATCATTCAGCTTGGAGAGTGCACTGTCATTTGAGGCTGCTTCATCTATGACAAAATGGCAGAAGATTGCCTCAACAATTAAATTCGTAATGGAATTTTCGTCAGAACGATTGAACAAAGAAAATTTGGGCACTCCTAATAATTTTAGCAATTGCGAATGAAAAATCATGTGACCAAACGAACTGGTAGAATAGGAGCGTTTGATTACTTCTTACTTCAGCAGTTTCCATCGAATGAACATTAAATAAAATATATCGGTTAAACATGTTGACCGACTCAGTAGACCCTGCAAATCCTCTTTAGACGTCTGCTTCTATTCTGTCCTAGAGGAGTGACATAAAAGCCCAATCAGTGGAAAACACTACAACTTTGGATACCTTGAAGATGATAACGATTCTGAAGGATCAATACGAACTATGGGATGAAAGTCATCGCATAACTTGCAATTATATTGGCCATAGCACCTTTTGCGCACGTGACAAATGGTTCCGGAGCTGCAACTGCAAGACGAGCAGACGCAAGCACGAATACATATGCATGTACATGCGGATAGGTCCGACAGCTCCGAAACGTCATCAGGATTAGGCATTGCGGTGCGATGTTTCCGAACGGAATTTCCAAACTCCAGGTACTTTGTTGTAGTGCACTTCCATTCTAGCTTTTCCTGGTGCTTTGCCTCAGTTCTCGATTCCGCAAATGCCGTTTGGATGAAGATGTGTCATGCATGTGTGTTCAGAATACAGGACTATGTATTTATTAGTAAGCTTTGCATACGTTTAACAGTATCATTGAACCAGTTGTCAGTTTTAATGAATTGCTTTCGCAGCATATCGTTCAAAGTTGTTTCGTTGACCATCAGTTGCAGATCCCAGTACCATATCTGCGATCCTGCCGCGCATTCGGTATCGCTGAAGCTGAGCCTTGCGAAGGGGTTATACCAGCTGCTCATGTCGCCATTGGCGATTCCTAATCTAGAATATCCCTCAGTGATTTCCTATCACCATTGTTTTGTTGGGTGCCGAAGTGCATTCTTTATTACAATGCAGTTCTTGGCAAGGACCATGATTATTGTGCAAAGAGCGCACATTCATAATAAGGGCTCTTTGATATTTCATTGACGTTTTTTCGGATGCTGGCAGCTGGTACTTAAATGGAGCTTATTTCATCGAAGGTGGTGGAAGCTTATATGAAAGTCGCAATCTCCTTATTCTCGTATGTCTCCAAATTACTACCACAATACGGTGCCGCCGTTGTTTCCTATACTTTAAATCATCAACTACAATTGAGTTTTGTGCTCAGTACTACTTCTGCTCACCACCGTAGTTGAAATCATCGGTATCGACGACCGAGCAAAGCAGTCAGCTGGATTATCTAAAATGAGAACATGGTCGTACCGGTCGTTGTTTTCAGCTTAATTTGCCTTGTCGTCTTTCTTGCAAATAACCGTTCATGTGGCCTATTTAAGATTCCTCATTCACTTCCTCAAACTTGAATCGTTATCACTGGTAATGGACGTTGATTTCGTATGTTCATCACAGTGCTGCAGAAAATTAAACGACGCATTAAAAGCTTAGTGCTCAAAAAAGAACTGTCCTTTGCAATCGTTCCGTTATGAAATACGCTGATGTTCGAGTGTCCGTTTTTATTAAACGACTTGAAGTCAAAGTGCGTTTCTTCACCTCAATTTACAATTTGAAGTCGGAAGTGCTCAACTAAGTCATTTATTCAAGATCCTTGGCAATCACATTCCTTCCGCTCCTCTCCTATAGCCCTTGCTTGAAGGGGAAAGTTTTCTTCCCTCAAACTTTTCTCTCTCCAGATGCACTCACTCTTCCACCCAAATACATCTGAATGCAACCATATACTACAACATTGTTTCTAGAAAAACTTACGTGACGTTTCTCTCCCTCACGAGCGATCCATTTTTGAGGCCATGCAGCATGAAATCTCTGTTCCAATTCCACATCCCACACGTTAGGAATATATCGCGCAACCACCCACTTCCCTTCTGCAGAATCTTCATATGTGGATTAAAGTGCTCATTTTCGGTGAGAAATATCCGAATGCATGCCTCGGCAGCGAACAAATCGCCATAGCTGCTCGAACGGTTTCAAATCTCATGACACCTTCGTGCATTTTCCGATATTTTGTTGATAAACCTGTCCACTACGTAAAACTGAAATGAGAAGCTTTGTGAAACATTTTGTTGCGGAAGGCAGAAGTCGTAATTTCATCGCCGTTGGTTTGAAACGTCCAAACGATTTTGCTACAACAGTGCTTATAAATTTGGCAAGCAATGGTTTCATTGATGATTTACTGAGAATCAGGGATCAGTGAAATGTGGCAGAGTTGGGCCGGTCGAACTTCACAAGTAGCCACTGGTTGCACAATATCATGAAATCATTTGAGCACGGTATCATATGTTGGTGACAACCGACCGATGGAATTTCGCCGGTTTTTACCGATTGGAATCCTGCCTCACTTGATCGGAATTTTTAGGTCTACCCGAAACACATTTTGATCGTGGTGCTCCACTGCTCCAACTGATCGATATTTTCAAAGCCGGTCAAATGGAACCGAATGCCTTCAATTTGTAATGGATCATGCTTCTCCAGCATGCTTCTCTCGGCATGCTTCTCCACGTTGAAAAACCGATGGGTGTAACATACATATCAGTTATTTTCAGCCTCGAGACACTTTAATAAGTTCGAAGTCTGAGTGCTCAAAACGTGTGATTTTATTATCTATGCTACCTTCCAGTACATATAACTTTCCCAATTTGCGCAGTGCGGATTTCTTGCTTCAGTAGTGGGTGAATTGAAATCACTGAAAAGACTGATGAAGATTCACATGCACAGACAGGCGTTATTATAGCAGCCATCGCAGATGTGAGTACAAAAGACCCGCAGAAAGTTCGTCTAATGCTCACTTGACAGAATAGGTTGCGCACTTAAGTCTCAAAGAACTTAAGAAGGCCACTCTAAAAGCTTGTCTAGGAATAGCTTCTTCAAAGAACAAAGTCGGAAACCCATTCGAAACCTCTTTATTCAAGTCAGCCCTGCTCCAATGGGAGTGTGAAGGTCGCATCTGACATCCATTTTGTCATGTCGATGAATGATTTTTTCAACGAGAAAGTATTGCCCCACTGCTGATGCAGAATTGCTCGCAATTCACCGAAGTGCGGTTTGGGAGCCTGCGAGAATTCACAGCGGATGGGGTCGATTAAGTGTTATGCTACTGATAGCGAATGATGCGATCTCATGCATGAGGAAGGACCCTCCTGTGCAATGCTATGATGACCGCCGAAAACACGTTCTCTGATATCCACGCAACTCACTGTTGCTTTTCGCATCATAAGCAGTCATCTGGACGAGCATGTTTAGGAATACAATCTGTTATCTGGCAAAGACAGATTGAGCTCTAATGAGCGGAGTAGTTCCGCAAGTTGTCGCGAAGTTTTAGAGCACCCACTCATCCGATGCACTGAATCGCATGGTTGTTGAACTAGGAGTGGCCACAATTTGTATAGGCTACACAGTTACTGGAAGGAGACTGATTCATATAACACGATAGAATCTTGTATGGCGATATGTTTGACGCTGATTCAAAGTATAGGAGTGGTACGCTGAAAATTTTTGCTATCTTGTGAATGCCACTCAACCATTATTAAATGCCCTCCAAGTGAGCTGAGCATTTTGAGAATTTGGTTTAGCGAATTTTCTGCGCAATGCCAGTCAGAGGGTTNGAGAGGTCGTTCACATATATGAATGCTTAGCTTCCTAATTCTCGCTTTCTGAAAACCTGGTGACTCCATTTAAAGCCTTTATAGCACATTGTCAGAGTTCCAGGGCGGTAGAAGCGTTAAGATTCTTCATCTTTGTGCCCTCAAAACAAATGAGGTAAAGAATGTTCTGGTGTGTTAAGGCTTACATGAATGGCGCCGTTATCCCGTCCATGAACGCTGTTTGGCAAATCCTTCTCATATTCTGCGAATTTCTTTATGAAATTGATGGCTTCTGTAGAATTGCGTGCGAGGTAAGAGCCGCATGCAATTTCCCAATTATAGAATCTGTCGTAAAATATGAGATCATATTTGTCGTCAATAAACTCCTCGATTAACCTGAATATGCGATGATTAGCTCACTTCAAGCTACAGCAGTCGACTGATGTCGCCGATATCATAAAATCCGGGTGTTGATTTCGTTTTGCAGGTCTCACTGACGAAAGGTTGCATTGTTCTGCATCCTCTCCTCGCAAACAACAATCAAAAGTGTGGGAAATGAATGCTTTGTATCCGAACACAACGCTATGCCGATCATTAAAATATGATGGAAAGTGCCGACAACTGCTATGCTACGTTATTTGTTTTATCCGTCCGGCACTTTCAAGACTAGTTCTACAACACTTTTCTGCAATAAAGAAATAACACTTTATTATCTCACAACAGACATGAAATTCCCATTAAAGTAGCGTCGTCTCTCCGCCTATTACGTGCGATTTGCAATGCAGTGATCGCCAATGCTAATTCATGTGGGTGTCTTGTGTGATAACGCCAAAGCACGAATTTGAGAGATTGGCAATTCGAGGTTCTTGAGACTTCGAACACACTTTTTACACTCGCCTCCACTTGACAGCCGTCGTATTCGCCGCAATGTTCGAAGAATTCGGATGAATTCTGCCAAAATAAAGTCATAGTTGAAGTTCAGTGACACCACAATTGATGGCAAAATATGAAAACGACTGTCGTTTCATTGTTTTGCGTACAACTTTGAGCACGAATTAGGCAAGAAGTTGGTGATCTTCGTGTTGAATGACGTGAGAAGTGTCATGAAAATATTTCAATACTTTTCCGGTGGATTATTTTGACATTTTTATTGGTTTTGTGCACTGTGTTGTCGGAAGGCAGAGTGACTGACACCAAATTGCCTTCCGGCTTAATAAAATCATCGCGCCACTGCTTGGAGAATTTATGCATGCCATTGACATCAGTATCTTGTCAATCAATAAGAAGAGTATCAAACCTTGTTGGGTTAACCACACCAACATCCACATCGAGAAATAATTTCCACTCATATTTCGGCAATATATGAGACGTGATGCAGTGGCGTCGAAACATTACCTGCAACAATTAGAGGTTTTAAATGAGCACCCTCTGGATATCCACTCAGGAAAACTACCCCATTATCTCTCATGGTTGTGCTAATTGAAAGATTGCTGAGCGGATTGGTCTACTTTCGCTCTGCTCGAGCCGACGATGGATTGTGAAAGGATCTGTAGATGTTACGGTTTCGTTTCACGGCGACTACGTCCCACCGAAAAAGATCGCAGGCTCTTGGAGCTTGTAGGTACATTGTGGAAGAAGAAAGGATGGGAGAAGGAAACTCCGAGTAACCGAATCCTACTTTTCCAGCAGACCAACCTACAGACAATATACTACCGGCCACAGCAATATGAAAAGTAAGATCCGCTTCGACGTCTATATGGCGTTGCTCGGATGAGACGAGCTCAGCGGGATCAAGAATTGGAGAAATTGCCAGGTGCATCGATGGACAGTACGACGAAATCGATGAAATCACAGCTATTCAAGGTAAGATGTTCTCGCGAGCACACCCACAAACCGCGAGCGCAAGTGAAGTGCGGTGGAAGATGACATTCTTTAGGACTGCAAATCTAGTTGCATTTGCTCATAATCGAGCGGGCATAGTTCGATTACTCAGTTATACTCCTCAGTTGATAGCCAAAGCGTTCCGTCGTCCTGGAGTTCCACAGTGCCCGATAGCATACCTAGTCTTTTTATATCGAAAAACAGCAAATGAAAAGGAGTAGGGTACGTGCAAATCTGCCAACACTAGTCGAGCAAATTGAGCCAGAAAGTGACGAGTGAACTTGCAAGGTATTCGACACCGCTAGAAACCAAGTAGAACAATGTTTTATCGGCAGATAAACAATCGTTTTCTTGAGTTCACAAGTTAAATGGGAATAAAATCTCTTCGGAGGCTGCCCCAAGATTCAGACAACAATGAGCAGCATCGATGGTAGACTGCGCCATCTGCCCACAGCCGACATCACTCTATCGAATATTTCTAAAAAGCGATGAGCTATTTTCGGTCGTTTTATTTTCATGAACTCACGAAAAGAAAATAAGAGACCAAATGTATATCGTCGATCTTGAAGAATATTGACTAGGAATTGATCACGAATCGATCAATCTTAATTTAACTTTAGATTATGTATCTTATTGAGCGGTTCACGTAAATGAAAACACTAGAAGCCACATGAGCAGCGCTGAGGTCCGGATCATGAGGCGCTATTGAACAGATAAGGTTTTCGGTGCACAGAAGCAGGATGGACGAATGCGCCTTTTCGTATGAGTGGCAGTCTTGGTGAAACCATGAATGCGGCACATGAATGTAGCGAAGTTATGCTGACGAGAAGTGTCACGCACTAGCAAAGTATAAGACGTAAATGACAGAACAACCGAGTGGATGAGCGATGACGCTATCAGCCAATTCACCTTTGGCTTTCATACAAGCCTTCAGAAAGAAACGACTTCGATTTTGCACATTTCAATGCAAAGAATTTGCACGATCGGTCAAGTGTTGAACTACTATTCGCCATTCAGCCATATGTTGGCAGTGGCCGCTGTGCACATGCCTACTGATGGAGAAAGTAAGCGAAGGGCAGGGTTCAGTAACGATTCCTGAAACCATCTCCTCGTGACTAGATGAATTTCCCACCGTAGAACAAACAGTTCACAGTGTTGATGGGGGCAAACTCCTCATGCGCAAACTTCACAAATCCATCATGATTTCCTCGTAGATAAACACACCATCGCACTTTGAGAATAAAATTACTAGGCTGCGTTAGCTATATCATCGGAATGACGAATAATGCTTCGCCGATGAACATTCTCTCAAAATCTGCATTAGTGAGGTTTCCGCTAAGAGAGCCTTTATCGAAGCGAAGAACTGCAAAAGAGTTTGTTCTGATTACGCCTTAAGAGCCACAGCGTCATCAGTAAAGGTTTTCAAAGCGCGCTCATCAGTGACGCATTATCGCTCTCGCATGTTTTGTCACAGTGCTGCTAAAAAAACTGCGCTTATCATCCAGTACGCATCCCACACCGTTATAAATTAAGAAAGAGGAAATTACTGTAAAAGGAGCAACGAAAGTCACTAGTAAAGCTCGTTTGAAATATCAATCCGGAATATGCTTGAAATGGCTCACTCCACTAGGAGACACCAATCGTCTGTCAAACATCTGATCCTTCTCCACAATTTCATCCTATAGGAGCGATAACTGAGCGAAATTGATGGAGCATAGATCATGCGGCTGAACTGGTTGTTTAGCTGAGATGTGGGCATCATAACGGCTCTTTCATGGATTACTGAGGGCTCGTGATTCAGAAATGAAGCGTTCAATCGTCCGTTTTATACATATTTTCGAAGGAACTCTCGGGCACTCCCATGACATAATCATGGAGAAAAAATTCAGATGTGTGCAAAAGAAACTCTACCAAAAAGCAGCACTTACATCTTTTTGAGGACATCGGTGTCTCCATTCAGCAGTTTCGCGTACGAGTTCGAAGGCGTATCCGTGCAGGCGTGCGTAACAACGCAGTGGTGCTAATCCCACAATGACGTTACTGCCGTCAAAATTTTCGTCTACCACCGCGACAATAGCAATATTAAGAGAGCGATTTCGAGTAGACTGTACACGCATTGACGCTTCTCGCTTGGCTTCATCAATAAGTGGCGTCTGAAATTTCCTTTCAGAGTGTCAAAATGAAACGTGATACAGCATTTCGTTGAATGCAAGGCGAATGAATTAGACGCCACCGTCTAATCGGTTCGGAGCAACCTATAACGTGAAAAATACGACGAAAATATGCCTGTACATAACAAGTCGGGAAGCGTCGCATATGGAAGTAGCAACAAGCGTTTCTGGGAATTGTACAAAGCGCATAAAACTTGTGTCGGATCCCTTTCCAACTCCATAAATGCAATTCTTTCTGCTTTTCAGGCTGTTTTGGCAGGTTTACTTGGCACAGGCACGTATTGGCGACAGCGTACCGACGCTTTTATGCGTATGTGAATTGAGAAGTGATCCGCAGCTTTAACACTGTCATTCGAAAGGCAGCCAGCGTGGTGACTCAGTGCTTTCGAAAAAAGAAACCGCAGCTTGATCGATTCTAGCGGGAATATCAGTTAATGCGGTCTCACAACTGGTTGCCTCAGGTGTCTTAGGTTTGACGGTTAATTCTTTTAATCCGTGACTTTCCTAAAATTCTCGACTCGTCCATTTCTAAATCAAAAAGCTATGCTTGGGGGTGAAGCTGGAGAGAACCATGCCATCCCGGGTTAAGTGTGACTTCAAAACAAAGAGATAGTTGTGATATCGACTTTACCTGCATTTCTGACGCATATGTGGACCGACCGCTTGCAGCGTAGATGGCAAGCTGGCTAAGCGATTTCAAACTGCCGATTACCTGAAATAGACGTGATCAGTATCAGTTTGTATTAAGGTGTTTTAAGCAGTGGGCTTTCATAATCGATGCTGTCTATGACTGTGCGAAGAAACACGTAGAGAAGGAAATAATCCCAGCTATGAGAGCATAACCTCGGAGAAAGGAATGACATTTTCGGACCAAACAACCAACTGCCTCCACTGATAGCGGTACATCTTTCCGGATCTCTAAAGCACGATTGACAAATTGTATGCTGTGATCGTCAAACTGCCTGCAATAAAAACAAGTGGGGAAGGTGTCGAAAAGGACGCATTGTTTGCAGTTTCGCAGCAAACGAATCAAATTGTCCATTAGGTTGATTCATAAGTCCTGCCACCACTGTCGTCTTTATTTCAAAACTACGTACCTTTATCGAAACGAAGCTTCAGTTGACCACGTATACACCATTATTACTAATTACTTTCTACTGTCTGTTACCCAGATCCAAGACTCCTTCACAGAAAGACTTCGGCTGTGATTGGAAATTTCGCTTTGGTGCAATTTCGACATTGCTTCGTTTTTGGAACTTTTTCCGACGAGGTGATTTTTGAAAGACAAGAATGAATGGTAGTCAGAAGGAGCAATATCTTCCGAGGTAGCACTCTTCCCAGCCAGTCTTCTTCAAAAATCCGTGAACACGGTTGCTGACATGGCGTTGTCGTATTGAAAGAAAACTTAATAACCGCAATGGGTGACCTTATCCATTTTTCTCTCAATGGTCTCGAGTTGCACCACCGTGGATGTTGACAGTTTACTACTGTGCTATCTTCTAGCAGCCTTCAGTTTTCTACGCGCGGAACACTTCACCATACGCGTACCACAGCTCTCTTTACGTGACTGTCTATTTTTAGCTGAACTGGTGCTGCAAAACTGCGAGGTAGCCTGTGCCAAAATCGTTCAAGGGTGTCGTGAAAGACTCATGGCTCATCACCAATAATCAAATGATTGGGCCATCTGAATGCGCGACGCCTCGTGGAAAGTTCTGTGGCACAGTCGATTCTGCGATCGTTAATTATAGGGGTCATTTCCTGTGGCACAAAACGACTCATCGTAACGTCAGAAGCTTTCTTCAATCTTCCCACTAGCATAGCTTGAATATAGGATTAGGATGATGCGAGCTGAAAACTTGTTTGAGTGCTGTCTTTGTTAATTTCTTGCTACTCGGATAGGAACCACATGGCCTTCTAGGCCACCTTTTGTTCTCCACATCAAAATTCTCTGACAGGAATCTGGAGAACTACCGCTTTATTGTACGCTGTCTATGGACATACGCCTTGCTTAATTGCTTATGAGCTTCTATTGTTCCGACGTCTGCGTTTAACCAAAAAAGAATACAGTGCCTTGAGTGCGCCTGGGGTATTTACAAGCTATCGATGCCCACTGCAAAATGAAACTAGAGGATTATGCCTCCAGAAGCATTTTGTCTCGAGCATGTGTAAACATTTTCATCCATATGCGTACTTGTATGCTTGTTTGATGCGAATGGTGATCGGACTTAAGAATCAAACTGATATTTTCATAGATCAGGAAGAAGTACAATGCGCCTACCCTAACTGATCCTAATAGCCTACATCCTTCCTAGATATTATCAGTTTCTCTTATTTCGTTCAATCTACGCTTTCAGGTTAGCAGCTTCTCCCGTTCAAGCTGCACCAGAGACAGATATATCGAGAGAATGAGATAGGCACAAGACGTCGACGTTGTGGTTCTTTTCTCAGCCAAGGTCTAGAGCATGTTATATCCAGCGAAAGGAAGGGACGCATGGATTTAATTTTTGCATTTCATGGAGACAGCTCACCGCTGTGGAGAATGTGAGCACAGGCTACTCTCGGAAACGACGTCTTGGATGGGAAAGTGTTGCAGAAAACTTTCGTTTAGACAATGTAATCAGGATGTGCTCATCCTCTCGAAAGCAAACACAGAGGGACAAAATTCGGAAGGAGACACAAAGTGACAAAAAAATTCCGCCTACAAGTTGTAGAGAAATTTGTTCCCTCAGGCTTTTACACTTGAAATCTATGGATGAGTGGGAAGAATATTCGTCGTGTTCAAAATCTGGAGTGCCCATACTTCAAAAGAAGCCACAGGAAATAACTTTTAAGTCATTGTGGCCACATTAGATAAAAATAAACATTAACATACATTCACTATGTATAGCCCGAGAACTGAACATGACAATATTATAGCAATATTCCGAAGTCGCTGCAGCGTAGGCATCGAAGAGCAAAAGTGTTGCTGAAATAAGGTGATAATGATCGGCATTAAGAAAAACCACGACATCAAGAAACGCCGCAGATTTGTTTTAGCGAGAGAATCTATAGGGAATGTGGACGGACGGGCTTCTCAATCTCAGGTTGCGCGAGGCAGATATGACGAATACAATATTTTCTAGGTTTTGTTGTCATTGCCGTCGTGTGATATGTCACAAACTTTGTGGATTGGTGGGCGGTTTCTCTTTCCACTTCTCAATTCGCTATGGCGACTCTTAGAGTTGTTGGATCACGTAGCTTGCAAACGACGTGATTAGCAACGAAATATTGAATGACCGGCAAATCTATAGAAGTTTTATAAGTAAATCAAGGACTTTTATCTCGACACAATCACTTTTCAGCATCTGCAGAGAAAAATCTTTTAAGGTCACTTGCTTGAAACTCTCGCAGGTACTTTTTGCGGGAAATATGTGTCTTTTTCTGCAAAGCTGATATGAGAAAAGAACTTGGTAATTATGCCTACTGGATGCCGCTTTCAGCAGTTTTTAAAGCGGAATATTGTAATGATGAATCTCTTATAAATAGCAAAACAAACGAAAGGGGGGAAATCACATAACTAAACAAGCTACTACCGTTGTCAACATCGCAATGACATCAACATTATCTTGAACGGTCGCTCCTTCAGATTACTGATTGTTGCAAGTTTGAAACTTAAAATGATATGACGGTCGTTACTGCTGGCAAATTCTCAAAGGAAGAAGAAAAAGCAGAAAAAAGTGCAACAGAAGATCGCAAAACATGCAGTTTCAAATCCTTTTCATGTGAACAAGTGCTTGCATAAGCAACCAGAAGATAACCCCTTCTTATTTTAGCTGAAGCGATTGCAGATGGAAGCTATCCATAGCAAAACCGTTATTCATCTCCTCGATGCGCTCAAATTGAGAACCTGATCGGCGTAGAATGCATGCCGAATTTTTGCTACGTCCAAGTTCGCGCAGCCATCTTCTTTCAAGCTGATGCGCAAATATTAAACGGGGTATGGGATAGCGCCTGGAGACGAGTAATGTACCGATAAGTTTCCGCGAATTTCGCTCCGACGTTCGAACTCGTATATGCAAGAACATTTACACGTTAAGACCCTATATCAGCACAGCGCGCTCGTTTAAGGCAGATTCGCCGTGACGCACCACACCTTTATGCGTAGTACGCTGCGTAAGTAAGCATTTTGTATACTGGACTGTTCATTGCTGATGCCAAAGCAAAGTCATAATTGACAAAAGATTCGTGATGAGCGTTGGGTCGTGGTATTTCAGAGCTAACCACCTTTGCGTCATCGGCGGATCTTTCGATATCTCGCAATGATTTCCCAACAGCATTGGGTATCGTCGATCATTCACTGGGTCCTAAACGAAAAATCGCAGTTCTGCTAGCGATCTTTACATAGACCGACAATAGAGCGCTTATTTACTCGCTGAGTAGCGCCCATTAAATATTATGGCGAAGAATTTATTCAGCTGCTTCATGTTTTAGAGCTTTTTTTAAAGAAATAAAGTCTGGCTGGATAAAAGCCATACTTGCCCATCTTTTCCAGCAATGCTACGTGATTCTTCAAGGAGTCCGTGAACAGGGGGGCAACAAAATTTGAGTAATAAATGATCTGAGTGGATATAGGCAAACATTTTGCCCGCAAAATCAGTTCGCATTCTTCCAGCTAACACTTCTATCTATTTTCATCTTAAGTGAACTTTAGAGCGCTGTTCTGTATCTTGTGCATTGGGGTTGCAAAGATGCGTTCTTGATAGTTGATGATAGAAAAGCCGACAAATTTGTTGGGTGATGTCAGGTAGGAAGAGCGCAAATTGCGATCGCAGCATTATAAGGAATTCTGAGCAGCAACCAACTTGCAAAAATCAACAGCTAAAGTTTCGTGAATGGAACCGAAATTAAGGAACTGCGATAAATGAATTGTGAGAATTGTACCGTATCAATTGCGTCAGTGTCGGCGAGTAGGAACGTAATATACCATACCGAGAAAATTTCGCTCAGTCTTTCTACAAAATCGGCAAAATTTGTCAGCAGACCAAATTAGCTTGTTAATTTCCGCGTACTTCTGCTCCATCCTCTCTTGAATCATGTGCATCTATCTCTCTGTTCGTCACTGAGAACTACTAAAAAGGTATTGATTTGACGCAGCCATTGACAGATGCAGTGCAATGGACTTGGAGGTGCTGCCCGGCGCGATTCTATGATCTCGATGATGCTTGATTCTTCTTTCATAAAATGACTTTACATAAAAGCTGCACCGAGATGGTTTTACGTCCCAACGCGATGTGTAGCAAATGTCGTTTGCCTTTGAATGTGTTACGTTCAGGATAGATAAGCTGATAAGAGAAGCATATGCATATTTGCCAATTTCGTCAGTCTAATCAGCATACAGATCTCGTCGAAGTAAAGTCTTTCAACACGCTACCGCATAACGCTATTGCTGTTTATATTACTGGAATGGAATTGAAGAGATTATACCTTATGCAATGCTGAGGAAGGAGTATTTGATATGCCTGCAAAATCTTAAGAGATTATCATAAGAGGTATAGCTCAGGTTAACACCTATTTTATAGTAGAGCAACTGGGACAAATTTCTCAAACTGCAGTTTTGTGCAGCATTCGTGAACCTTTTGTGTTGTATGCCTTCTGGCAGCATAACAAATGTTTTCAGCTTCCAGGAAAATTGGTTTCGAATGGTTTTGATGCGCCGAGATTTTGGTTCGTCGCTTCCACGACATAATAACCTGCAGCAGACCACATGCCAAATATTCGTAAAGAGCACCTAAAAATGTCGCTTTTGTCATATAGAACAGCTCCCCATCTTGTCCCCATCTTGTGAACGCTTCAATGCATTTCCCAACGCGTTTATAAATCTCTTCCAAATTTTATAGACGGGCCAAACTTGGACAGCGAAATCATTTATGCAATGGTACAGATTCTGTTCGTGTGACTAGTGCTTGGCTTAGGAAGGGTTCATGAGCAGAGGCATAATTTAGTAACCTATAAGCAATAAGCGCTCATATTTTATGTGGTAATTTACTCTACCTTAAAGTGTTGAAGCCGTTCCCAAGCGTAACGACACATGCAGAAATCAGAAATGTCCAATGGCGAATTGGCATCGGATGAGCATTTCTTGCTCAAAGAAAAAAAATAGCTCAATGTTGAACTTGAGTATATCATCAGATGGTGATACACATTTATCAGTGGCAGGTTGCGGGCTCCAGGTTAGCCAGTATCCTGCTATTGTAACACCGGATTGCCCACTTTGCTCATTTCTCCTAGTGCCAAAATGATGGAGTCGAAACGTCCATGCGCCCAAACATCTTCCTTCAGTACTGGCAGTAAGGATGTGAAAGGAATGACTGAATAAGAAATAAAAAGAGAAGGAGCACACACGAGAGAATTCGTATTGTGCTCAGCGGTTGTGCTTTTCGGTGAACTGAGCGAACAGTTTTGTAATTTACCAGCTGCATTTGTTCATGTTACTCACTTCCCCACCCACTAGCAAGTTACGAGCTAATAACAGCGTGCGAGATTTGTGTATATACAGCTCGCCTAACTATTTATATCTTTTTCCCGACGAGATTCTTATGAAGTCCAGAATTTCTTGACACTATGGATTTTATAGCCGCTCTCACAGGCTGTCGGTTATAATGGATGGTGGTGCGCAATGGCAAAATAAGGTTCGTTTTGCAGCCATCGCAGTTAGCAGCTTTAGTATGAAAATTGTCGAGATGGAGCTTTACAGCTGATGAAAGCAAACGACGTTGCACGGAACAGATAAGAAGCTGTCATGACGCACGCAGTGAGTGTAACTTTGCAGGAGCGAATATGTGCTATGCGGGCTGAATTGTAAAGCGAACAGATCATACACAGTGCTCCGATGTATTCGCCTCGTTGTTGTTTGTCTTGCACAAACTCCGACGATATCCATGAACGGCTGATGAGTAGTAGAGAAATGCTAACAAGAAGGTTGCGTTTGCGACATCATTTTTGAATCGCGGAAAAAATTAAAAAGGTATCCACTTGAAGGAAGTCTTGGTAGCGACTATTATTTTTATTTGGAATCAGTAGGACGAAGCAGCAGTTCACCATAGCGCCACGCTATCTTCAAATGAGCTCCATAATTCCGCAGTGATTGCAATATGACGACATTTCATCACGATGTCGGAACTGTTTCATAAATCGTTCACAGCGACCACCAGAGGTTTGTCGCTGGGCTGGATTTGCGGCGGTGGTTCTGAAATGGTTCACATTCTACGATGAAAACCATTCCTCGATTGGCAGTAATGGGCTTTCACAAAAAAAAATCGGATTTACATGCCGAACGGAACCACTAAGCTTCATCGCGAGGTCAGAACTGTTTCGTAAACGGAACCATTCTCTATCTATGCACCGTGCAGCGCCGAGGAAGAGCGTGGTTTTGATGCACTTGATTTGTCAATTATAAACGCGGACACCGGAAGTGGAAAGAACAAATCTTTCGCTTGATGAGCACTCCTATTCATTTTCCCAACAACATTTCGAGATGGAAAAAGTGCAAGCTTTCATATTGCTACTTCAGGCATTCTTGCTTTCATCATTGCTTTTTATCTCTAAGGACCATACTCATCATGACTATCATTTTCAGACGGATAGGTGGCTCGACGTCGAGCGCCAGCAGAAAAACCATTCAACAAAGCGCCCATCAAAAAATTCATCGATAAGCAAAGAATTTTAGTTTCATTATCGATTCGAATATAAGTGTTGCTACATCGATTGTAGCGACCGGAAGTGAGCAAAACTTTGTTCGCATTTTTCGCTACTTGTGAGGGAAGGAATAATGCATTCTAGAAGTGACGAGATGGGTTCATATCCGTTCTGAGTGATTGTTGTCGATTCGTACAGCAAGGAGAAAGTATTCATCAATGATGGACACTTATGCTTATAAAATCTCATCGCTGTATCGACAAACATTATAATTTCGAAAGAAAGCATGCGGTCATTTGAGCGAACATGGTGCCTGGAGATATGTGACTATTTTAAGGCATTTTTCTGTTGAGAGGTAATATTTTTCTTGAGTTTGGAGTCACTCACGTGCCGTTTGATGCACTGTTGTTCCGGTTCACATGCCTTGAATACCTTGAACAGCTTGAACAGTTGGACAGCCGCTCCGCGGTCGTCCAAGTGACCCAAATCCTCTTGGTTGGTTCGCGCCCGCTTATTCAGCATATTCGCAAGCAACCGTCATATCTGTCGGCCATTCCGCGTCGAGCTGAGCGAAAAGAAACACGACCGCTCAGCGGCCATCCAAGCAACCAGATCCCCTGGTTGGCATGTGACTTGAAAATGAGCAACGACCTCGGCTAGTTATTGTACGTCGAAGTATCGTCGAAGTATTGCATTGCTTGCATCTGGCACTTCCACTGCAAATGCAATTTTTTTGACATCGGTTCTGACACCGTTTACACCGACAGTTATGATCCAATTATACTATCTGTTCTTGCAGACAGCGCATTTGGCTCTTCGCATTCTGAAGACGCGTTGTTCAGATGGCCCAGAAACAACGCGAAAGCCGCATGAACTCCTTTTTTCCTTCCATCATCCTCAGCTCCATTTTATATTGTCTTCCGACACGTCGTCCAGTGAAAGCGATTATTCCGAAAGGCATATTTTTGGAGAGGTAGGTTTCTTCGCATGAGTTATGCTGAGAATAGCACATGGTGTCCTTCCCTCTTCTTTGCGACAGTAGTTCTTCAAATAGATCCTAGCGCTTCTAACGTACTTTTATGTACATCCAATTCGTGATATTGTCATATCGGAAGCTATTGCTTTTCCTGATACATGCATATCTGAGCCATACATCTCCAAAGGCACTGCGCAAGAAGCCGTCATTCAAAACTTATAACAACTGGTTGTTCAAAAATTTCTGCCATTCCCAACTCTACTTCACGTGCGTGTTTCATCTATATCTCATCCATTGACTGGAATGCATTCCGTAAGTCACAGTTTTCTAGATGCCTAGTGCGCGCACTGAGAGGACAGTCTATGACTTCCACTTTTTCAATCTTATAATGCACATTCGCTTTCATAGTCATTATAATTCATTCATAGATCATGAATTCCACTTTTGATATTTCCTCACCATATTCGCAAAAGAACATCGCTTCGCAAGTGCCCAACGCAGTTCACAACGCTGCTTGCATGTGAAATATCATATATTCAACTTGCCACGCATTATACCTGACCAAAGCCGTTCATCTGAACTTCAAGCTGGGAAGGATTTGAAGTTGGCCAGAGCTTTCATGACCGTGATTTGCTTTTACCCAGTGCCTTGACCGCCAAGTTAACAGCTACTGGGATCGCTATTCGAACCGAATATACCTTCCATCCAATTCATTTGAACAAATTTCGTTTTAAACGCCCGGCAGTTGCTTCAGAGAAGTTCATTCCAACATAAATTATTCTGGAAATACAGGCTATGAATAAGACATATTGCTCATTTTCGCTGAAATCGCATCCCTAGTATAAAAGATTGAGGTCGTGTGTTTCGAATTGTTTTCGATGAGGCCAACATGAAAACTAACTAAGATAACAGAATGAGTATTGTAATAACGAAATATCTGAGCAAAAATTGTGCCGATAGAACGAGACAAAGTAAAAGACTGTACTGATTGGGAAATTCATAGTCACTTGACGTATCTGAAGCGTGAAAGAACTGAGGCATAGCTAGTGAAATAAGCTGAAAAATCGTATTTTATAGATGATGTGGACAAAGAAGGTGGTTCAAGGATGATGCGATAACGACTTTAATGACACTATTTGTTTGCATCGCTTCAAACGTGAAACCTCTTTATGATATTTGATTTCGTTCGCTCCCTCACCGTCCTCCACGCCATAAAATATTTCAACAACGTCTCCATAATGTTTCATTGCACATCAACACCCATTACGTTACATCCAACTGAATAAGAGTCGGAAAACGAATTGCAACACTTGTAATTGGAAACATAATATAAGCACGAGCAGCACGTATATGTGCAACAAACACTGCCACCTATCGCAATTACTGTTTTCATTGCGGTGCTGATGCAAATGCCTCTCAGAAGGGCACGTCGCTTTTTATGCACTTCACAAAGCTGTGCTCACAAAATGCATTGCACTATTGTGCTAATGCTTAAGCATTCACGTGTCTCCCCCTCTACCATGTTCAAAAACTAAAACAGTGGAATCAAATCTCTCGCACTTCATCGATAAAACCCTTTCAAAGTGTTGGTCGCTATTGTATACCCGCAATTGACTGAATACATTCGAATGCCATTGTCGATATTTTTAGGTGCCAACAGTAGCACATGCATTTACATTCCCTACCTATGTAATCGCGCCGCAATGCTAAGTCTTTTTTAAAGCCTTTGTAGAAGATCTACGTAAGCATATCAGTGAAGTAACAAAATCCTTTAAAGTAGTTCTGTTTTCAGACTTTGAAGCCATATTTCGCATGAAGCCGATTATTGATATTTCAATGACTAATAAACGCAAACAGATATTAAATGACGATGAGCATAGAGCCGAACAATTCACCATAACTTTTAACATAGTTTCGTGTATTTTACTCGATATCCGCTACCCGATACACCTTTCGATAATACATCTAACACGGAGTTTATGAAAATTTGAGCAATTCAGTACTTCAAATGACATCTATTCTGCCCATACAGAAATTAGCAATGGACCTGGACCCGTCAAAAAAAAGCTAATATTACATCCGTGAGTTTAGTGCATTTTATTAACAGAACAACAGAAAGCGTTTTTTTCTGAGCGATTATTCTGTTTTCACTGCGCTATAATTACTTTGATGATGAGCAATTCAAAGTAGCATTAAAAATTCGTCTGTTTGTATTTAAACGTCTCACTCGTTGATCGGATAGATATGATGAATGCCTTCAAACCATTTTGCGTAAACCCTTTTGTAATAGCTCTCACTATAGACTGATGAGAATTGCAACTCGTAGAGTCGACATTTGCGAGGTTTCATTCATGTGATGCTGGGCCATGAACAGCGCACACTTCTATCGAATTACATGTGAGAACCGCAGCAAAATTTATGGAAAAGCTTACAATTATGAAAATGAAGCGAACTTTTCTGCGCTCGAAACCGAAACCGTCACACATTTGACGGAAATAACCCTTCGTCAGCGAAATTTTTCATGTTGCACCAAATGCGGTAAATTTTTCTCAATTTTCCTTGAAAAGTTTCTTAGATAACAGAAGAAAACACCAATGATTAAATCCGCCAATTGATATCAAAGTGAACGTTTGTTTTGCTACAAATCGGAAAAAGGCACAGTACTCTATTCGGATTGCTGTTCAATACTGTTCCATTGCCTCGCAAATTCTGCTGCATCTAAGTGCCCATTTCTTACTTCCTATCTGCATTGTAACTATACATGTACAAAGGCAATATATAAGCCTCTGTGCACTTAACGGCGACGTTTATGAAACTTTAATGATTACCTAAGATAACTTCAGATGTTCACCGTGAATTCTCAATCTGTTCGGACCTCAGATGTTTACGAAGCAATTCGCGGCAAAGTCTGCTGATGTGCAAGCAAATTTTATCAACACGGCACATATAAGCAGCGTATTTTCCATGACCCGTGATGCTAACGGACAATCAGTAGAAAAGTAGCGAGAGGAGATACGTTGTTCGAATGTCTTCGTCGGATGGAAATCATTTCGCAGTTGTATCCTTGGCTTGTGACAATCTCGAGACTTCACTTTCCCTCATTTCTAAACTACTCTCTCCGTTTTTCAGATTGGGAAAGAAAATTTGGAGAGGAGGTGGTGTTCTTAATTGAAGATAATATTGCAGTTTTTCGAATGTTAAAGACTATAAAGAGGGGTTAGAAGGTCAGTGACTAAGGGCGGTCAAAATTTTGGTGAATTTGACGGCTGCGATCGAGTTGGGCGGAGAAATTGAATCGAGAAAAATATTCCGATTTGGTGGGTAACTATAGCGAACATCCGCGCATGGCGTGGAATTCTGTTTGAAAAAGAGATATACGAGAGCACAAGTGAAGTAGTCTGGGCAATTATTCGAGCCATTCCAAATGTTCAAAGACTGAGCGTATGAAAGTGAAGTTTGGAAGAAAGCTTTCCATGAGGAATAGATGGTGGCTACGCACTAAAGAAATCTTTTGTGCTTCCCCGGATGGCTTTATATTCGACTACATTGTTGATGCATGGGATGAGGTCATGGAATTTTCTTGCGCAGCATACAAGTAGCTGCAACTTTCCACCGCCAATATTTGCATTGTACGCATTGCTTTGTCTGCGGACTTGGCCCATTTATGTACTGCTTTGTTTTGCTGTGTATATAACAGTAGTCCATATTACGGATCATCGCTGCCAAACTGAGTTCATTAAATATTCAGCGCTTCGGCATTTTTTTCTGAGAGGATTCTATGAAGATTATGCTTCCGGCAGAGCTTTATCAATTGCCGAAATAATTCAAAGAAGCAGCGTTGCAGTGCAAATGAAAGCTAGTCTAACAAGGGATATCATCAAGCTACCTGTGTCCTCTGAAACATAGTAGTTTGTTACCACTGAGACATTCAAGTCGCGTACGGCTTGCTATTGTCTGAAAATCTGACGAGTGAGTTGATTCGGACCCTCAACTCTTACTCGTTTGCATTCGAAAATTTCGATACAAATCGTCTTCGAAAGTGACAGCATTCAGCCAAGCATATCCAGGCATATCGCCACGAATGACACTATCTAAGGCCTCCAACTACGAAGAAACAAGACTTTCATTCACTTCATCTTTTCTAGGACTTAGTGAATATGGTGTCGATGGAACGACGTATTGCAGTCTCGATCATTTCAAATGAAAAATGCGCTCCTTATCTCGATCACTGGCTAATAAATGCAGATTCTGCATCATTGAATGTGACCCATATGAGACTGGACGTCTGCTGTATGCGATTTAAGCGCACTACCCTCTGTTCTTTTTCTATATATTTTTTATCTTCCACTTCCATTGCATCGATAATGAATTCTACTGTTATTTTCATATGCACTTTTGTATGTGATCCAAAACAGTTGAAATCCGGAATGCCCCTCAGCAACTCAAATGCGCACAGCATTTTTGCATCTCTCTGACTCATATATCGCCTTTCTTGATGTTCATATATATATATATATATATATATATATATATATATATATATCCTTGACGACATTGTTGTTCCTCAGGCGCATAATACTAATAATATGTATTACGTTGTTTGTTGTTATAAACCATGGGATGCGCCGAATCAGATATAGATGTTTTTACTGACGTTTCGGCTCATTGAGCCATAATCATAGTAACAACCCTATAATACAACACATTATATATACAGAGATCTATGCATACATATACACCCATGCGTTCGAACGATTATACAG